>JAPDVR010000018.1:1722622-1770122 GCA_026230005.1 Gila orcuttii
TTTTGTTGTAAATTAATTGTTACATTTTCACTTGATTACATTTTAAAAGCTTGACTACATTGTTATAGTTTATATAAATTTGTATTAAATTATAAAACACTGAATCCCAAAAACAAATAAAATAGAATTTAGGAAAAAATCAAATTGACTTCATGGAGCCCTAAATTAAAAGGTAGCTAGTCTGTGGAGTTTAATTGTGAACAAACAAATTTGCATACGTTAATTCTCAAGGTCTAACAAATATGTGGAAAGCATTTCCTTCCCGTTTAATGGTAAATTAATATTGTGATAAATATCGACATCATATGATATGGGAAAAGAAAGTCGTGATTATATTTTTGGCCATATCGGCCAGCCCTGTTTTTCACCACGAATTCATTCATCTGTCAAACACCATTATTTTTTAAATAAGTTGAAATAATGCGGCTTACTTTAAAAGCTTATAAGTTATCCTTTAAAATCTATTTCCTTTTGGAGAAAATTAAAGGAGTTTTTACTTTTTTAGTTTTTTCTTATTTATGTCAGCAATATAACACAAGGTGTGGTGATATCAATCTTTTTTTATGAAAATATATTTACATAACTGACACAATTTTAATAGCTTTTTGATTTACCGAACTGCTTTTGTGTGACGCATCAACAAATGTGATGACAAGATAAAAAAAGGCGTAAAAATGTGCAATTGTTACATCCACTGATATCAATAATTTTATATCAACTGGTCAAACTGGTGCCACATATTGGTCAAATGTTAAAGGCTGTTGTCAAGTCATTCCCAGAATGCTATTCACTTAAGTTCCTAGCCATTTGTATGCTTAGTCTCATAAATGTATGTATGTTTGAATGTTGGATTCACAAACTCAATATTTGTTTAAATATTTAAATTGGCAGTTGGAATATTTTAAATTCACAGTTTAAATGTTTGTCTCAATATTATATTTGGTACAGTCATTTGAATGTTTATTTAATTATTTGAATTCACCGTTTGAATATTTGAATGACAGTTTTAATTTTTTTTTTTTGCTTGACTAGTTTTTCAGTCAGCATGAAAAGGACGTTACGCTCATCCCTTTTCCTCTTTTCCTCTATTTCTGATTCCTATTGATGACGATCAGTTTCACATCAGATATACTGTAATAACTCCTGTGTACACTGTGCTGTCAAAATAATTACCTTATGGAAAATATGATACCTCACACACCCTAATCATTCACAGATGCGTCGGATGAAAGTCCAATATGAACTCGAAAAATTGTCCAGTCAATGAACAAGTTCATTTCGAACCCTGAATGTTATAATAATCAAATGTCTCAACTTCTTTTTTTTTTTTTTTTAAATCATAACCCTGGATTAAGATCAGGGTCCGGTTTCACAAAGATACACTTTGACTATGGCTTATATATAGTAGATAGTCAGACTTCAGATAGACATCTAAATCAGACCGTTGCACAAAGCACTGAAGACTCTGACTATCTTAAGTAGGACTACACTGCAGTGCATTCTGGGAAAAATATGACACTTTTCAAAACTAAAAACATGGCGGATGGAGTAAGCGCATTCAACCGCTCAGTGCAGGAAAATGTGTGTGTGTTGGAGGAGTATAACAGTTACAAGGACATTTTACTTGGGAAATTTAGCGGAGAATGTAGTAACAAGAAGAAATGTTTAATTTGGAAAAAGATTGACAGTTAACAGCGTTAATCCGACCGTTGAGCGTTAAAGACGTACAGAAAAGAAACGTCTTCATTATTATATATTTCCAGTATTACTGCGATCCCTAAAAACCCTTTCCCTCCTCATATCTCTCTCCATAACCCCGTCAGCAAAACACAAATTATGAGCCATTTTCCCTCTTCTTTTGGCTGTTTGTGATGTAACTGATTGTTGCGGCTGGTTGCCAAGGTAACAGAGTCTTAGACCTGGGTTAGCCTGGGGTCAGGGGTCAAATTTGTTTGGTCTAAATTAAGTCTTTATTTTTGTGAAACAGTCTAACTTGCATTAGACTAGTCTATGAGCAGATTTTACACTATAGGTTTGTGAAACCGGCCCCTGGCTCTGATTATTCCTGAAAGACCCTAATATCATCATCATCATCATCATCATCATCATCATCATCATCATCATATTCAGAAGAATGGAGTCCGCCTCTCATCTTGAATATTTTATTAAATATTTGCATTGATAGTTTTTTTGAACATTTGAATTCAGTCACTTGCAATATTTCAATTCCAAATTTAAGTATTCAATATTCAAATTTCTCAACTGTTTTTTTTTTTTTTGTTGAACTTTTTGACCATAACCCTGGTTTAATCCCAGGCTCTGAGTATTCCTGAAAGCACCTTTAATAATGCTCCTGAGACCCAGCGTCTCTGTCCCCGCTCTCCTGCGCTCAGAGAAAGGCTTGTGACGGGTCATGTGACGGGTCATGTGTTGGTCTTCCAGGTCGAGTGTCAGGGGAGTTGAAAAGAAAGTGTCGGCACCCAGAGTATCACACTTCTCATCAGCATCAGGAGCCTTTCGGATAATGCCGAGCTCAATAATTAATGCTGGCGTTTAAAAATGCATGCAAGTAGCTGTCACTTCTCACACTCTCTCTCTCAGATGATCTCGGTGAGTCAGTTTTTCTGGAAACCCGATCGAGAGCGGATCATCCTGAGACACCTTCTCCTCCCGAGACCCGAGGGTGTCGTGTCACAGCAGCAACATCGAGTGCTATTGTTTATCAGACTGTGTGTGTGTGTGTCCAGATCTGACAGGATGACACTGACCACATGCGAGATGTGTGTGTGAAACCTGGATCCCGTCCAGCATTCGACACCTCGAGGCCGAAGGAAAGACTATGCCGTGACTACCGGCTGTTAATACACTCTATCACACACACTAGTGTGTGTCCAAAACAGCCGCTCACTGACAACAGATTAACACGTGAATTATGCCGTTAGCTCTCAGTAATGACACACGACGACTATATTTTATAAATAGTTTCTATTTCTGCGACGTCGCAGCTGGAATTACAACATGACAGTGATAAACACTGATTACGTGCTTCATTTAATACTTTTTTATTTGACTTTTTATGGAAAGTGTTACATTACTTATTGTTAATTTTTTTAATACCTGTGCTAGGCTTGCTTGTTTTTTTTAATAACAAACTATTTTTGGCAAATGTAAATGCTCTTTCACACAAGAAGTGAAATGAAGTGTGGGTTTAAAACAGCCGCTCACTGACAAGATATTAACAAATCAATGATGTCGTTAGCTCATGACACAACGATGTTCTTGAACAATAACATGCAAAGAATGACGATGATAAACACTGATTATTGCTTTTTTAATGTTAAAAGCATCTCATATGAGTTTGTTGTGCGTTACAATATTGTGTTACTCCCTAAAAAATAAGTAATTGCGTTTAAAAAACGTTTTATGGAAAGTGATGTTACGTTTATTTTGTTTTTTCTTACCTGTGCTAGGCTTGCTTGTTTTTTTTTTAATAACAAAAAAGTTTTGGCAAATGTAAATGCTCTTTCACACCAGTAGTGAAATGAATAAGCCTCAGGCTGAAGGAAATGTAGATTAGTAGAAAAAAGTAGTATAGTCATTAACATGTATTTAGACAACAGAATATTTATTTTAAAGTCCCCCTGTAGTCAATAATTTCATCCCTTAAAACACATCTTTGATCACCAAAATCACATATTTAATAGTTTTTTCCTTAAAAACATGTCTTCATGTCTTAAAATATCTTGAATGTAACGTGACACCCTTGCCTCATTTAGTATGCGCGGTTCTATGAATATGCAAATGAGCCCCGCCTCCACTCACTCACTCAGAGATCCACTCGTTGACGATCACACGTTGATCTGATTGGTTACAAGGTAGTTTGTGACGTCAGAAACACCAGCGATTTCAAACCGTGTTTTTGAGACTGTCTTTGGTTCACTGCAGTTTTAAGGAGAAAATACTCAGCAATGCTGTCGACTTATGAATTTACACATGGTTTGTCTTAAAACATATTAAAAACACCACATACACATATAAACAACATTAAAAGCTGGATTTACCACAAAACTGACCTGAAAAATTCTGAAAACCATAAATGTTCATTTTCTATTGAAAGGGCTATTGGGTAATTTTACAGCTGGCAAAACTTCTGTTAAATAACCAATAACAGTCTCGCATGTCAGTATCTTAATAGCTTTGAACATATGCTGTATTTTCAATTTACATTGATTGTCATTTCCACACAAAATCAAAAAACTTTCTTCAATGACACAATTCAGATTCAGCCTTTTTTTGAGAACATTACACTGTGATTGCACTGTCATTATTTATTTTAACCTTTATTTGACCAGGCAAGTCAGATAAGAACAAGTTCTTATTTTCAACAACAGCCTGGCAGGAGAGTGAAAATGGACATGCAAACAAACATGCATTACAATAAACACACATATACATTAATTTGAAACATTTACAAGCTGTGATAAAAACACATATAATCAGTCTAACAGTGTTGATATCTGTCCCGCTGTAGACGACGAGTGACCGGCCGTTCATCCAGAAGCTGTTCCGGCCCGTGTCTGCCGAGGGACACACTCTCACACTGGGAGACCTTCTGAAGGAGATGATTCCCACCAGCGTGTGTGTGGAAGGTGAGCCTTGTTCACAGTTAAAGTGGAAATATCATAAAAAATCTGACTTTCTCCATGTGTAAGTGCTGTAATCGGGTCGACTTATGAATTTGCTTCTACCAACCCAGAAAACATGAAAAGTGAAACCCAGTAACTTTGTTCTGGTGAGCCTTTCTCAGCAAGCATGTCAAAAAATAAGCCGATCAGATTTCTCTCCTTCTGACGTATGAAGAGGATCTTATTATAATATTACCGGCCCTTAATCTGCACGTTTACACACACAGCGCGACATTTGGTTCAGTGTAACTCCATATCAACTACATAAATGTCTCCACTAACATTCAGAAACTCTTCCTGAGTCTCTCCGTAAGGCTGCTCTCGCTACTGGTTATTCTGGGATTCTGGATGAGTGAGATCGGCCTGTTTTGTTATTGCTGGAGTTTCTGAAGCTCGTGTAAAGACTCCGCCCTCTTCTGGACGGAGGCGGAGCTGCAGCTCATTTGCATTTAAAGAGACACACACTAAAACACTGTGTTTTTGCTCACACCCATTAAGGGGCAAATTTGACGAGCTATAATAAATGATCCACAGCACATCAGAACTATAACATCAATAAGACTATTTAAAATAACATTTGCTCGCCATCTAATGGATAGGTATATCTGTGACCACTGAGATGGCTTCATGGCCTCCCTCTGATGCTTATTCTCTTGGTTTGTGTGTTTGTTATTGTCTTGTCTAGGAGTTCTGTTGTGTATGAGGTATTTATGTTCTGCAGAACAGGAACCTGCTGAGTCAGGCCCGATGGTCTTAAATCTTTTCCTGTTTAAAAATATACATAAATAAATCTGGTATTTTGAGCTGAAATTTCACAGACACATTCTGGGAAAACTATAGATTTATTAGTGATGCACCGATGTGAAAATTGTGGCCGATACCGATAACCGATATTAATATTGCTGTTTATGGCCGATACCGATATTTACCGATGTCGATATCTCTGTATAGAAAACACATTTTTATGATAATCAAATAAAGAGCTATTTTCCAAAACAATTTTTTTAAACTTTTGTAATTTATTTTCAGAAATGACTGATATTGGGCACCTTTACCTGTGTGCAAAATATGTCATCAGATTTTCAGAAGAAAAAATAAATATTTATATAAAAATACATTTTTATAAAGGATACAAGTGTGTCCTGAATTCACACTATGAATAAGCCAACCCTGAGTATTCTCAATAAACATCTAACTCACTTGAGACCAAGTCACTGTATTCTGTGAACATTGTACAACAGTTCAAAACTTTAAAGTACAGTACTGTCCTACTAAGGCAAAATACCTTAACTTCTATTTTATAGCACAATGTTATGATAACACTTAAAATGTAATCAATATTAACCCTATTAGACTCACTATGATAAAAATGGCTTCACATGTATAAACAAGAAGTTGAAGTAGTGAGAATAGTTGGAATGTCCTGTATGAACAAAATGACGGAGTATGTTTTTGTTTCCACTGTTCGATCTCGCCCGCGCCTCTCTCTCTCTCTCTCACACGCGCGCGCGCCACACACACACACACACACACACACACACACACACACACACACACACACACACACACACAACCACAACATATTCCAGCATTGCAATCTTGACGTCGCAGACAGTTCATAATAGTCACAGAGCTTCAGAGCTAAGGCAGGGCTACAGATTAGGTGTCCCTAAAGAACTGTAACGTTATCTAACAGTTAGTAGCTCCACATTGTAATGGATTTGCTTTCTTGTCGGTTGTTTGACATGGATTTTAACCAGGGTTCAACAAAAGGTAGGCTTTAAATTACTACATTCCCGCTGCTGGTGTATAATGGGTGTGTCGTTGCGGCTCCAACTGACCAACTCGCGTAGTTTTCAGTCAGTGGACTGTCATTGACAGGCGAGAGCTAGCATTTTATTTCAGTTGTAGCCTACATGTAGCCTTACGGGCTGTGAATTAAGATATCCTACAAGCCTGCTCTAATGCAGCGCTTGTTACTAGATAAGTTGTTGATTATGGCTCGAAACGTGTTTGTCTAGTTTGTGAAGTAGCATCGCTAGCTAAAGGCTACCGCTAGCTATTACTGGATTTTAAAGATTATCTTTTTTATGCACCCGTGTCGTGTGTCATTCTTACCTTGATCATTTTCATCATCATTTTCCCCCGAGAGTATGCCATTATTCAGTAATCTAACAAAAGCAATCACTGTGAAACATGTAACTTACATGTGTGTCTGAGGTGATTTAATTGCTACATCATAACCCCGTAACTCCAGCGCGACAATACTTTGATGGTCGGTCAGAACAAGGCAGAGTGCCGTAACTTACGCCTCCAGCACCTGCTTCAGCACATTATGTGTGTGTAATGTATGCGCGCGTGCAAAAACAAGCATCCCCGCCCCCACACTCACATCTAGCTACACACACGTCAAATACACAGGAATGATTATCGGCCTGTTCACATCGGCCCTATTTTGACATCGGAACGATACCTATGTGTAAAAAATTGACCATATCGGCCGATATATCGTGCATCACTAAGATTTATATTACATCTTGTGAAAGTGGGCATAATATGTCACCTTTAATCGCTCACGGGAGGTCGTAATCAAAGATTATTGGAGGAGACGTTAGAGGAAAACATCTGGAGATAGACGGAGGAGATGAGGAAAAAGGGGAAAGAAAGGAAAAGACTAATGAGGGTTGCTTGAATGAAATCCACAGCCAAAACAGAGGCGGTGTGTGTTTCTCCTGATGGGAAGTAGATAAGCAGACAATAGCAGTGAGGAGCCGAGCACATCTGTGTCTATTCAAGACTTGATGCTTTGTCTGTGGTTTGGTTGAAGAGAAAGTGGCACTTTGTGTTTTGTTATTGCTCTGCCTCTTCCAGATATGTGGGATTTGCTTTGATAACAGCTCAGGGTGTTGAGATTACAGGGAAATACATCTCTACCTGCTCAACCTGGGAAATGCCTTTTCTGTCACAAGATTAGAGTCGGGAATTCTTTCCATTTTTGATTCCGCTTATCAATTCCTGTGTGCATTTGAAAGGAGTCGTTCACTTCAGAATTAAAATGAATTCTGTCCTCCACCACGTCATCCAAGATGTTCATGTCTTTCTTTCTTCAGTGGAAAAGAAATGAAGGTTTTTGAGGAAAACACTCCAGGATTTTCTCCATATAGTGACTTCAATGGAGTCCAACGGGTCGAAGGTCCAAATGTGAGTTTCAGTGCAGCTTCAAAGTCTCGACACGATCCAGCCGAGGAATAAGAGTCTGATCTACACAAACCAGCAAACATTATGACAAAAATAAACATTTATATACTTTTAACCACTAATGCTGGTCTTGCACGAGCTGTGATGCGACACACGTTACGTAATCAGGGTGAAAGGTCATGTGTGTTCCGGGTCAGAAATGTAGAGCGAAAAACTCAATCTCGTTTTCTCCTCCAACTTCAAAATCATCCGACATCGTTGTTTTACCTTTTATTTATTTATTTTTGTAAATGTCGTTTTGACTCAGTCTTTGCACGTTGGGTTTGTAAACACTGGGTCGGTTTTTCCTCCTACATCGCACGTGACCTTTCACCCTGATTACGTAACGTGTGTCGCATCGCAGCTCGTGCAAGACCAGCATTAGTAGTTAAAAGTATATAAATGTTTATTTTGTTATAAATGTGCGCTGGTTTGTCTAGATCAGACTCTTATTCCTCGGCTGGATCGTGTCGAGACTTTGAAGCTGCACTGAAACTCACATTTGGACCTTCGACCCGTTGGACTCCATTGAAGTCACTATATGGAGAAAATCCTGGAGTGTTTTCCTCAAAAACCTTCATTTCTTTTCCACTGAAGAAAGAAAGACATGAACATCTTGGATGACGTGGGGAGAGTAAATTATCAGGAAATTTCAATTCTAAGTGAACTACTCGTTTAATCTGGATTAATCTATTTTATTTACATTTTATTATATTTGATTTCAATTTCTATACTATACCTACCTGAAAAACTAAAAACACTTTATTTAATTTGGTTCATGGTTCACTTGTGTTTATTTGTGCTATTGCTCATTTCTTTATTTGTTTGTGTTTTATTACTGACCGTTTCCATTTCTTAAATAATGTTTGAAATCTATATTAGTTAGTCTAACTGTTTTTGCCGTGGTATTTATGTTAAAACCATAGGCAGAAGTGTTCAGTAGCATTAGCATGCTGAGTTTTGTTCTTGGTATTCAGCTGCAACAATGTTTTTTGGAAAAAGACATTTGACTTCATGTTTTCTGCCTTATTGGAATCAAAACTGTGAATCTCTAAGAATCGATAAGAAGAATCGGAATCACTTAAATTGAAACGATACTCAACCGCACTAAAGATGGTCTCAGTTCGTGGATTATTGGCTTGATTCATCATTCATCAATACACACATGAGTAAATATCTACTTTTTGTAGATTCAGACTTTAGACGTCTTGTTTTATCAGCAAATTTGTGAAGCTTTGGTGTTTTAATGCCACAGATGATGACTTACAGTCCTGTTATGTTTGCAACGCAATGGGGATTCCCACAAATAAAAATAAACAGGATTTGCAGTCAGTCTGACTGTCTCAGACGCCCAGTGCAATGGAATATGTTGATAGATTTGATCCACTTTGGGGGTATAAATGGAGAAATGCTCAAATGTTTCGGCCTCTCCTACGCTTTTCACAATAAGATAATTTATATATATCGAAACGGCAATACACGGTAATGTAGAATTTCCCTTTGTTCTGCTGTTTAAGTTGGTCAGAAGAGTGAGAGGTTTATAGTGAATAAGAGGGTGTGTGGTGGTATTGCTTCAAATAAATGAAGTGCACAGAAAACCCCCGCCCGTCATCCCTTCATATCAGCCCACGGGTTCAGAAACCTCCAGCTGGGCCGCCCACCTCCATCACACACTCTCACACTCTCTCACACACTCGCACACGCTCTCACACACTCACTTACCTTCAGAATAGGGTTAGTTACTCAGAAATGAGTAATAATCTAGAAACTCTAGATTTTGAAGTTAGAAATCAGAGGGCTTTTAATAAGACGTAATATAGAATATGTAAACCATGTTTGATATGTGAGATATCGTGTAGTTTACACAACATTTTTTGGGTTGAAATGTTCAGTCAAACCAACATTTATTCAGACACCTTCAACATTTCTCACTTTATCACAGTTTATTCACTATAGTTTAGAAAATGGTAATAAAACATAAGCAGAACTCAGAGTTATTAAATCAGTGGATATTTCACTGGTTTTGTCCGTCCTTCTGTTAGACTCTCACACATGAATTATGTTGAATATCTGTCAGCTGTTAAATTTAACTACACAATTAGATAATACCAGTTTAGCTCAACCAGTTACCAAGCAATGCTTCATGTTGTTCAGTCTGTGGTGTAAAAAGCTGCATTAGTTATTAAAGAAAAAACACTTCAGCAAAACATGATCAGCTCAAAGTGTCCCAATCATTTTTGGTCCCGATTTTTAAAAATAAGTTTACTTTATTTTGCTCTCCTCACTTACATAAATGAACTATAGTGTCCTGCACACACTAGTAAAACAATATAAAAAATTATATCTGGTGTCTGAATCATGTTTGTTTTGACTGTACATAAGGCGGAAATCTTGTATCCACTTTAGGTCTTGTTTTGATTAAAGGGTTATTGACCCAGAAATACATTCTGTCGTCATTTACTCGTTCCAAACCCGTCAAACTTTCATTCATTTTCATAACACAAATGAAGATATTTTTAATGAAACCTGAAAGATTTCTATCCCTCCATTGAAAGTCCATTCATCCAAAACTCTGTTTTCAAAACATTCATAAAGAGATTGTAGAATCGAGTCATCTTCTTCAAGTCTTCTGAAGAGTGAAGATGGCTTTATATAATCAACAGATTTAATTTAGACTTTTCTTCACATGTAAACATTGATTACACACATGCAATAGAGCACATCAAATATGATAAGCGGACAAATATGGGTTTGGAACAATATGAGGGTGAGTAAATAATGACAGAATTGTAATTTCTGGGTGAATAAGCCCTTGAAGAAGTTTATATAAATGATCCTGCACTGTCTCAATTAATGTTCAGGAAGTATGTCATAATGTCATACATGAAACGAGTTGTCCGAGTAGTCAGGTGATATTCCTAAATATTTTGTAGTAGCAATAATGGGCAATAATGAAAAAACAGTTTGCTTAATGTTGTTTATATGTCTATGTGGTGTTTTTAATATGCTTTAAGGCAAACCATGTGTAAATTCATAAGTCGACAGCATTGCTGAGTATTTTCTCCTTCAAACTGCAGTGAACCAAAGACAGTCTCAAAAACACGCTTTGAAATCGCTGGTGTTTCTGACGTCACAAACTACCTTGTAACCAATCAGATCAACGTGTGATCGTCAACCAGTGGATCTCTGAGTGAGTGAGGGGAGGCGGGGCTCATTTGCATATTCATAGAGTCGCACATACTAAATGAAGCAAGAGTGTCGAGTTACATTCAAGATATTTTGTTCAAGGAAAAAACATTAAAATATGTCATTTTGGTGATCAAATATAATTATTGACTACAGGGGGACTTAAATCATTCAACAAGACAGAGAATTTTGAATATTAAATGTTTAAAGTATTTTATGCATTTTTATGTAATGTCAGGCTGCGTATTCTTTCCATTTAAAATAATAATGGGAAAAAAACGTTTAATAGACCTTATTCACAGCAGCGCCATCTTTGATTTCTAACGGGCCTGAAAGCGAGGCTGAGGCACAGGCATCTCTCTGTGGGCTGGACTGTTATTAATGTGTTTTTGGATTGTTCTGCTCATGAAACACTGGAAAAATATCTTTCCAAGAAATTTCAGTTGACAAAAAACTCCCGACAATATAAGCTGTGGAAATACGGCAAGTGTATCCCTCACAGCCTCACACACACACACACACACCTGTCATGGCGCCGCTCTGAATAAGGTCTGTTCCCGTGAGGTCAGCGCTGCACTGCATGATGGGGAATATCTGACAGAAGCTCTCATTGGCTGCTTGTTCGTGTGATCGTCTTGACCCCGCCCTTCTTCTTACCTCATTATTGGTTTATTTGCCACACCTGTCCTCCTGTTTTCCCTCCTGATTTAATATAAGTAATAATAATTTAATAAAGCCTTTTCCAAACCTTACTCTGAACTTTGGGATTTGTCTGGTTTTGGTTTCGACGACTGAAGTGTACGTGACCACATTAGTGCCAGCGACGACAAGGTCATCCCAACACACAGAGTTTATTAATAATACCGACACAGAAGACCATGCTAGGCTTTCCTGTGGGCGTTCCTCATAACTGATGAACTAGCAAGTGTTCGTTTACTATATGAGTTTGTGTTTTTGAATTCCCCTCGCATCATTCTGAGAGCGATAGTGGGGACGCACCCACCTTATACACACACACACACACACACACACACACACTCCACAGGGGCGCACACACACACTCTCATATACACACAGACACTCACACTCTCTTACACACACTCCACGCACAGACACACACACAGACACAAACACACACACACTCTCTCTCACTCATACACACACAGACACAAACACACATACACACACACACTCTCTCACTCATACACACACACACACACACTCTCTCACTCATACACACACACACACACTCT
This sequence comes from Gila orcuttii, assembly GCA_026230005.1. Lineage (NCBI taxonomy): Eukaryota > Metazoa > Chordata > Actinopteri > Cypriniformes > Leuciscidae > Gila > Gila orcuttii. The sequence continues at coordinate 1,734,984 of JAPDVR010000018.1, forward strand.
CTCACTCACACTCACACACACACACACACGGAATCAGTACCTCCTGCTCGTCACTCACCCTGTTGTTTTTTCCTCTCTTTGAGTGTTTTTGTCCAGTTTGTCCGTAATCTATAAAGTTCTGATTTTCAGATATCATAAATCTCTCATGTAATTTTTTTTTTTATTCCAATAACGGCAGTAGTTCTGTTATTATGTGGAGGTTCTGCTCATGAAAGTGTGTTTGCTGGTGTGTGTAAGGGTCATCCCGTGTGTAGTCATCTGTGCCAATGTTCGGTGAGTCCCCTGTGCTGGGTGTGTGTTGGAGGTGTGTGTGTGTTTTACTTCCTCCAGTGGAACTGAAGCCCATGAGAGTAAGACGAACTGAAGGACATGTGCAGTGCAACACACTCGTTAGATGACCTTATTACACACTCGTTAAATAAACTGTTATTCACTAGCATTGTTCATGGAAACTTTTTAGGGCCCGAGCACCGATGCTCTTGGAATTGCTCTGTTTTTATGTCATTATTATTATTGTCATCATCATCGTCATCAATTATATTATTATTTAATAATAATAATCATAAACACCTCCACTAAACATAGGGAAAACAACATATTTTTGCAATTACCAAAATACATCTCCTATAGTGTTATTCTAACTTTTATTTTAGCTTTATTATAGCAGAGTTAATACACTTTATGTTTTAGCACAAACATATCAATAGGTAATATTGAAAAGTAGAATAAGCAAAGTAAGGACATATAGACTGGGGTTTGCCATCAGAACTACATGGAAAAGGTGATGCATGACTCTCGCTCGTGAACACACACATGATGCATGACTGTCGCTCAGGGTGACGCAGCGGACACAGCGAGCGCTGAGCTGGCCTTTACACTGTGTGTGTGTGTGTGAGAGAGAGAGAGAGAGCTCAGGGTGACGCAGCGGACACAGCGAGCGCGAGCCGGCCTTTACACTCGCTTAATACACAAAAGATGCATTATGAGGAGAAGTTCCTTCCTGCACTCGTTATCAGTGTCCTGAACCTCTCAGCCCTGAGCTACAGCTCACACACACTGATGGATGAGGAGTGTGTGTGTGTGTGTGTGTGTGTGTGTGTGTGTGTGTGTGTGTGTGTGTGTATGTGTGTGTGAGAGAGAGCTACAGCTCACACACACTGATGGATGAGGAGTGTGTGTGTGTGTGTGTGAGAGAGAGCTACAGCTCACACACACTGATGGATGAGGAGTGTGTGTGTGTGTGTGTTTTAGCTGTTCAGGACTCATATCGTAGGGAGATCTGTGCAGAGAGATCCTGTGTTTATCTGAAGGTTTTAAAGGGATAGTTCACTTTAAAATGAACATTAGCCCATGATTTACTCAAGTCATATACACTCACCTAAAGGATTATTAGGAACACCATACTAATACTGTGTTTGACCCCCTTTCGCCTTCAGAACTGCCTTAAATCTACGTGGCATTGATTCAACAAGGTGCTGAAAGCATTCTTTAGAAATGTTGGCCCATATTGATAGGATAGCATCTTGCAGTTGATGGAGATTTGTGGGATGCACATCCAGGGCACGAAGCTCCCGTTCCACCACATCCAAAAGATGCTCTATTGGGTTGAGATCTGGTGACTGTGGGGGCCATTTTAGTACAGTAAACTCATTGTCATGTTCAAGAAACCAATTTGAAATGATTCGAGCTTTGTGACATGGTGCATTATCCTGCTGGAAGTAGCCATCTGAGGATGGGTACATGGTGGCCATAAAGGGATGGACATGGTCAGAAACAATGCTCAGGTAGGCCGTGGCATTTAAACGATGCCCAATTGGCACTAAGGGGCCTAAAGTGTGCCAAGAAAACATCCCCCACACCATTACACCACCACCACGAGCCTGCACAGTGGTAACAAGGCATGATGGATCCATGTTCTCATTCTGTTTACGGCAAATTCTGACTCCACCATCTGAATGTCTCAACAGAAATCGAGACTCATCAGACCAGGCAACATTTTTCCAGTCTTCAACTGTCCAATTTTGATGAGCTCTTGCAAATTGTAGCCTCTTTTTCCTATTTGTAGTGGAGATGAGTGGTACCCGATGGGGTCTTCTGCTGTTATAGCCCATCCGCCTCAAGGTTGTGTGTGTTGTGGCTTCACAAATGCTTTGCTGCATATCTCGGTTGTAACGAGTGGTTATTTCAGTCAAAGTTGCTCTTCTATCAGCTTGAATCAGTCGGCCCATTCTCCTCTGACCTCTAGCATCAACAAGGCATTTTCGCCCACAGGACTGCCGCATACTGGATGTATTTCCCTTTTCACACCATTCTTTGTAAACCCTAAAAATGGTTGTGCGTGAAAATCCCAGTAACTGAGCAGATTATGAAATACTCAGACCGGCCCGTCTGGCACCAACAACCATGCCACGCTCAAAATTGCTTAAATCACCTTTCTTTCCCATTCTGACATTCAGTTTGGAGTTCAGGAGATTGTCTTGACCAGGACCACACCCCTAAATGCATTGAAGCAACTGCCATGTGATTGGTTGATTAGATAATTGCATTAATGAGAAATTGAACAGGTGTTCCTAATAATCATTTAGGTGAGTGTATATTTATATGACATTCTTCTCTCAGATGAACACAATCAGAGTTATATTAAAAAATGTCCTGGCTCTTCCAAGCTTTATAATGGCAGTGCATGGCCGTTTTTGTTTTGAAGTCCATAAAAGTGCATCTGTCCATCATAAAAGCGCATCTATCGATAATAAGTGCAAACAGAAATGGCCATGCACTGCCATTATAAAGCTTGGAAGATCCAGGACATTTTTAATATAACTGATTGTATTCGTCTGAGAGAAGAATGTCATATACACCTAGGATGAGTTGAGTAAATCATGGGCTAATGTTCATTTTTGGGTGAACTATCCCTTTAAGGGTCAAACCTATGTGGTGTGCCGGTTTGCAGTGATCATCAGGGCGTGATGTAGTTGTGTAGTGTTGAAGGTCACGCTGATGTCTGAATCATCACTTGCTGTCAAACTCAAACTGCATTAGCCGTTTAACCTCAGGGTCAGCAGGCTAATGTGATGATGTCACCGCCTCCAGCGCTTCCTCCGGTCTTACACTCGTGTGTAACCAGTGTGTGAGTGTGGTCAGTCTGATGATAGAGCAGTGATGATCATCCGGTGGTGTAAAACTTCTGTTAGGAAGTTTCCACATTTCATGGTTTGACTTGTGTAAAACAATCTGAATTCAGTTCTTCAGGACGTGGATCATCAGTACCAGCGTGTCACAGCAGTGGATGTACAGTTACAGTAGTGATGCTGTCTACGCAGGGCACAGACTTACACTAAAACTCAAATGTGTTCATTTTCAACAGCACAAAATTATGGTGCTTTTATCATTTTCTTGAATACCATTGAGCTGTATTAATGTTTAAGCTACAAAATATCTCTAAAAGTTTTATTCTAGAAATAAAAACAAAAAACGCACTGATTTTATGGTTATGTTGTTATAATACAAGCATTTAGATTTTTGCAGAACAGTTCACGATACCAGCATTGGTCAGTGATTCTGTGTTTCCCAAAACCGAAGTTCTACATCATTTCCTGTTAGTATGACGTGCAGACTTGCATCCTTTCATCACTTATACTGTACACTTTTATATACAGTATACATATGTATAGTACAGTTTTAGTAATATTCTGATTTGGCTTTTATTTTTATATTTGTAGTTTTGAATTTAATTTTAGTTAATTTTTAGTAATTTCATTTTGTGGTTTTGTCTTTTTTTTCTAAATATTTAGGTTTATTTTTATTTTATTTCAGTTTTAGTTTTCATTTATTTCCAATTCGTTTTAGTGCTTCAACTTTAAATTGTTTCAGTTCATTCCCATGTCTAATTTTTATTTAGTTTGTTTTTTAACTAATTATATTTTATTTCACCTTCAGTTCCAATTAGCATAAATGTTCAGTTTATTCTGGGTCAGTGTCAAATCATCCAAATTTCGGAAAGTCAAATTTAAATTTTTTAAAATTTTCATATTTTTTTCTGAAAAAAGACAACAAAAAAATTAGGTAAAAATTGAAATAAATCTTAGTTGGAACATTTACCCCCTCTACAAAATATTGGATTATTTGGTACATATTCATCTATGGCATGTAATATTTTGGCTTGCTTCTTTTATGCATGTATTTCACCAAAAAGAAATTATCAAAATTAGGGATGCTCATATTGACCGTTTAACCGTTAACCGAAAGTAAAAACTTTAACCGATTAATACTACCAGTTAAACGGTTTAAAAGTTAAAAGGTTTTTTTTATTTTAATGTTGTTTTTTTTTAGTTTGCTGCATGGTTAAATAAATAATATGAAAAAAGTACTATATAGCCTATATTTGTTAAATCACGAGGCGCGTCGACGCGCGACCACACGTCCTACAGACATATATCGCTGAGCAAGCACAATGAAGCGAGTGAAGAGAAGTAGCTTCTGTGTGGGACCATTTCCACAGAAAGGGCGACGAAGTTACTTGGATATGTTAATTGTTACGCGTTATTAAAATACAGCAGTAGTGCAAGTACACCGCAAGATCACGGGCGAAGCAAACATCCACGAGCAAATGAAGCGCTTCCCGAAGCCGGCCACTCCAGCGAGACGTTATCTGTGTGTTCCCGGGATATCTGTGCCGTCGGAGACCCAGACTCACCCCACATCATGCAGACATGGTACTTTTTTAAATAAAAACTAGACAAGCTGTGGATTGAGGTAGGCCTGCTATTTTTATTTGACGAAAAAACGAATTACTAACGGACAAAATTAACGGAAAACTAATTGCCGGTTTTTCAAATCTTCAAACGGATTCAGTGTTTTCTCTGTCATCTTAATTTGTGAATTATTTAAGTTAAAAACATATATTTAGTGTGGGCCTATTGTATGTTTTTGTCTGTTGTCACTCAGAAATGCTGCAGTGAGTGAACATGTGATGTGGATCAGGATCTGTTGTTCATCTGTTCTGTGTGCTGCTGTTTGCACGTTCATATAAACCCGTGTTTTTTTGGGAGGTATTTTTAACGTGTCACAGACACTCGTCAATTTTATTTTTATTTAATGCCAATTCAATATTATAATCTTATCAGTTAACGGTTTATAGTCGGATAACGAGCGGCGGTTGTCGGTCGGGAAAATGAACCGTAATAAGCATTTGGTGAACAGAAAAAACATTATTTTCCATCATCCTACATTTTGTTGATGTTCTTTGTACTGTATTAAAACACATTTATGGGGAAGAGGATGAAAGAGGAAGAGGAGATGCTGGATGACTGGATTTTGTTTGAATATGAAATTAATGTATGAAATCCAAATTTTATAATAAATATATTATAAATTAATATATAGGCTATATGTAGAGTGTAGGGAGATTACAGGATTACATTCGCAGTGCTTCATGGGAGTGGGCGGAGCTAAAGAGCTCTTGTTTCGATTCTCTGATGGGTGTAATTTCTGTAAAGCATCATGGGTAATGTAGTTGTTCACTAGGGCTGGTGATAAACGATATCATATCCAGATTGCTTTAAAATGTACATCAATAACGATGATAGCAGTGATGTAGTTAATCTGGTTTCTTTCCTTTTTCTTTTTCTGAATGTCGGGTGATTTAAAAATTTAGTCGCCAAACTGGCGGATGAGTGAAAAAGTTCATTTCAAACTCTGGTTACTATGGAAGTCTAGTTCATCAGGATTTTCTTGCTTTTCTTTCATTTCACTTACCTTGATGCTTAACTGTGTCCTTTTGTCTCCATCATCATCTTCATCTTCATCATCTTCCTCCTCATCGTCATCATCATCTTCTTCCTCATCCCAGACGAGCCGAAGAGGTTCCAGGTGATGGTTCACGGGATCGAACCCCTGCTGGAGACGCCGGTGCAGTGGCTGAGTGAACACCTGAGTCACCCGGACAACTTCCTGCACATCAGCGTCATCCCGGCGCCCAGCGACTGATACACACACACACACACACACACACACACACTACTGATCTCTCAGAGAAGCCTTACTGAGAGACGTGCTCTTCACACACTCTCCCGTTCCCACTCTCTAATCATTATTATCAGGAGGAATCCTGTTTGTGTTTAACGAGTGTATAACGAGGCCACTAAACTGCAGTACGGGACTTCATTATCATATTTTATAGTGTGAAGTGATGAAACCTAAAGCAGGAAACATCATGCCTTTAGAGGACACATATAGGAGACTTCATACAAACATGATGGTGAGATGTGTGTCTAGTTTCCATTACTGTAGCACAAACACACTCTCGCTCACACACACCGTTACCTTCGTTTCATTACCTGGGGAAAGGTTTTCATTCGTTTACAGACTAATATTGTATCAACAGTCAGTCAAAAGCCAAACAAGCACATTGACATATCACACTGTTTCTAAATAACCTTACAGTATTGTCTGTCTCTTCTTCATTTACCCCCTGTGCGTGTGCGCGTGTGTGTGTGTGTGTGTGTGTGTGTGTGTGTGTGTGGGTGTGACTGCAGACGACACACAGCTGACTCTCATTATTGGTGTGTAGGAATCGGTGAGTGTTTTCCCCGGAGCGACACACACACACACCGCAGAACTTACGCCACTTCTCGGCAGACTCTTCTACACACAGAGATGTTTGTGTACACACTCTCAGACGTTTAGATCATTCCTCGCATAATTACAGAAATAAAGATGCTGCGACCCGTCTCTACTACTAATAACACGGTTCAAATCATAACATGTTCAAATGTGTGTGATTGCTTTTCTGTCTTTGCTAGATTCATTTAAAATGCATTGAATTAAAAGTATTTTATAGCTATGAAGTGTTTGTGTTTATTAATCAATCTCAGTAATCGTTTCAGAGAAACTCTATTCACATGCTAAGACTCGCATGAAATATTAAGTGCAACATCCATGATGAACATTTCAAACTGTATGTTATTCTCACATGACCTCAGTATGTACAGTCAAACCAAACATGATTCAGACACCAGATATGATTTTTTATATTGCTTTACTAGTGTGTGCAGGACACTATAGTTCATTTATGTAAGTGAGGAGAGCAAAATAAAGTAAACTGTGACATATTATACACAAAACTTCTTCATTCAGTGACTACCAGGAAAATTCTGGGACCAAAAATGAATCGGACACTTTGAGCTGATCATGTTTTGCTGAAGTGTTTTTTCTTTAATAACTAATGCACATTTTTACACCACAGACTGAACAACATGAAGCATTGCTTGGTAACTGGTTGAGCTAAACTGGTATTATCTAATTGTGTAGTTAAATTTAACAGCTGACAGATATTCAACATAATTCATGTGTGAGACAGTCTAACAGAAGGACGGACAAAACCAGTGAAATATCAACTGATTTAATAACTCTGAGTTCTGCTCATATTTTATTACCATTTTCTAAACTATAGTGAATAAACTGATAATGTGAGAAATATTGAAGGTGTCTGAGTTAGTTTGACTGTATATTAAAATTCACCAAATGTATGTTATTGGTCTTATGAACAATTCATCCATGATTGTCTCCTTTCAAAAAATGGCATTTTAATTTGTTAAAATATCATAATTCTAATCTTCTGGTGAAACTATGGACTTTTTAAACCCGCACCTTTTATTTGGAGTCGACAGCAAACTCTCCCTCAGATGTGTGTAACTCAGATGTGTGTAACTCAGATGTGTGTTACTCAGATGTGTGTTACTCAGATGTGTGTTACTCAGATGTGTGTAACTCAGATGTGTGTTACTCAGATGTGTGTTACTCAGATGTGTGTTACTCAGATGTGTGTTACTCAGATGTGTGTAACTCAGATGTGTGTTACTCAGATGTGTGTTACTCAGATGTGTGTTACTCAGATGTGTGTTACTCAGATGTGTGTAACTCAGATGTGTGTTACTCAGATGTGTGTTACTCAGATGTGTGTAACTCAGATGTGTGTTACTCAGATGTGTGTTACTCAGATGTGTGTTACTCAGATGTGTGTTACTCAGATGTGTGTTACTCAGATGTGTGTAACTCAGATGTGTGTAACTCAGATGTGTGTTACTCAGATGTGTGTAACTCAGATGTGTGTAACTCAGATGTGTGTTACTCAGATGTGTGTAACTCAGATGTGTGTAACTCAGATGTGTGTAACTCAGATGTGTGTTACTCAGATGTGTGTTACTCAGATGTGTGTTACTCAGATGTGTGTTACTCAGATGTGTGTAACTCAGATGTGTGTAACTCAGATGTGTGTTACTCAGATGTGTGTAACTCAGATGTGTGTAACTCAGATGTGTGTAACTCAGATGTGTGTTACTCAGATGTGTGTAACTCAGATGTGTGTAACTCAGATGTGTGTAACTCAGATGTGTGTTACTCAGATGTGTGTTACTCAGATGTGTGTTACTCAGATGTGTGTTACTCAGATGTGTGTTACAGTACAGAAGAAAAGAGCATTTCTACTGCAGTTTCATCACAATTTTAAATTCAACTGATGAGAAGGCTGAAATCTGCAGTCGCGTAGCCTTCGTTAACTCTACAGTAATTCTCTGTTATAATTAACCGTTCTAAAAAGAACCATTTTTTTTCTTAGTGTGAAGAATATTTAAAAAATATATAGAACATTTTTCCACTATAAAGAACGTTTTGTGCAATGGAAAGATTTCATAGATGTTAAAGAATCTTCATTGATTCCCATAAAGAACCTTTATTTTTAATATGATACCCATATTTCATTAATCTCGAACTAATAGCAGAACTGTAGGGTGTAGTTACAGGCCAGCTGCTCATAATAAACCAATATTTCACCTGTTATAAAAAAAAATAAAAAAATAAATCATTCACACGATTTATTAATTCGTGGACATATTTTACTATAGTGGCCATTTTGTACTAATTTGTTCCCTTGTTTTAATTTACTTGTGTCCACTATCTAACTAAAATAAGGGATACAATTAAGTTGTGGGTACAACCCAGACAGCAACATAGTTTCGGCCCAGATCCGGCCCACATCTGGCCCGTGTGGAATCTATATGTGGGCCGGATGTGGGCCGACACTATGTTGCTGTCTGGGAAATTTTTGATTAATGGCCACAATATCTTTTTTCCAGTTCATCATTCACACTGAAAATATGGTCTCGCTGAATGCGTTGCATTCACTGATGACATTTATTTTTTTATTTCAATAAAATGAATGTACTATATTTTAGTTCGATAGTGTTTTTTTATTTAATATTTTGTATTTTTAGGGGATTTTATGGAACTCAATAACATTTTCGCTGTATTTATAATCCATTTATTCAGTTTTTGAGCATAGACCTGAAACTTTTATTTCCAACTTAAACTGGTAAATCTTGAATCCTTTAAAGCAACAGACTGAAATTTGATCTCTTTTCAAAGACGATTATTGCTAAAGTGAAAAAAGTTTTAAAAAGTGAACTTAAAAAAAAGTTACAGAATTTTGTTTATGAAAAATGTGAAAAATACTATTTGCAATTTTTACATAAAATATATTCTCAAAAACATGTTTTACTCTAAAACTGTGAGAAAATTAAAGACATAAATCTAAATAAGTTGTGTTGTGAGGTTGATATCTCAGTAAATGCTGTTTCAGTGAGAGTGTGTTCGGCTGCAGTACCAAACGCTTCCACTAGAGGAAACTCGTCTCACATTCATTTCCAGTGCGCTCATTTCTGACCGCGAAACACAACAAGTGGGACTATTTTTTTCAGGACCATTTGAACATGTGAATGTGTGAGTGTGTGTGTGTGTGTGTGTGTGTGTGTGTGTGTGTGTGTGTGTGTGTGTGTGTGTGTGTGTGTGTGTGTGTGTGTGAGTGCGTGTGTGTGTGTGTGTGTGTGTGTGTGTGTGTGTGTGTGTGTGAGTGCGTGTGTGTGTGTGTGTGTGTGTGTGTGTGCGCGTGAGTGCGTGTGTGTGTGTGTGTGTGTGTGTGTGTGAGAGAGTGGTCTTCGCACAGGAAGACGGGTGGGAGGCGTACAGAACATCAAAGTTAAGCCCAGTTCTCTTCATGTGTTCATTAAATAAAGAGCTGTCCGAGACTCAGTGATTCCTGTAAACCCGTCACTTAAAGATCACAGGAGCCACTCTACTCCTCTGTCATTCTCCTCAGACATTTGTTCTGTCGTAAGAGCAGTAAAAACGGCTTTTCTTCTTTAAACTCATGTCTTCATGTCCTGCATCTCGTGGTTTCCTCATGGGAAGTTGTTTTAGTCCTGACTCTCTTTGAAGTGTAGTTAATGAGGTTCATGTCTCATACATGGGTCTTTATGCACATTACTCTCCTGTCCTCCACTCCCTGCACTGGCTGATTGGGATATAAAAGTAAAACTCAAGGCCATAACTCTGTTGAGTTATACGAGGTGTCAGAAGACAACTTTCCCTCTGTCGGATGGGAACACCTGGAGCTGAGAGAGGAGAGGAGGATCCTGAGGAACACACACAACTCTCTCTTCTTGTTTAACCTGGGCCCTAATGGACAGGTGCTGAGGGACCCCGGGGTGCTGGCTCATCATGATCACATCACTCTTTCAGTGTGTGTTTTCTTTTCAATTTTCTTTCCTTTTTTTTTTGCTTCACGTCTTCCTCTTTCCTTCCTTTTTCCTGTTTCCTTCATTTGTTTGATCGGGCACACTAACGCAGCTCTAGTTGTCACACACCAGTTTAAATACTTCCATGATGACACTTTGTGTATTTACTAGTTGCCATATCAACACTATATATAGAGAAAAAATACACCAAAATTCATTTTTTTGTGTTCATTTAAAAAAATTGACAAATCTGATATTATTTTTTACTCTTATATCTGTAATTTAACAGTTCGGAGAGTTGTTTAATGCTGATCTAAAAGCAGAAACACTCGCCGGGTTTATAATCCCAGTTGTGCAGGCGGGGCATGTTGTCACACTGCGTTACAATGAGTCCCTATTGGAACTATGATATTCTATTCTATACTTTTATGAATTCTATTGAGAAACCATGAGAAAAAGGTGAATAAAGACAGAGTCAATGTTCAGAAATCATTAATTATTATTATGTTTTGAACTATGCTGTATAGTTGTCTTTTGCTGTTTGTTGTCAAAATCAAAAATTAATTTATTTTAAAAACTATTAAAAAGGCCATTATTTTTTATGAAAAAGTTAATTATTGTATTTTATTGACAAAATATTTTAGATTATCTTGTATATTTTTTTTATTGGATCAGATAACATTTTAATCTGTCATATGGTCATGTTGTCACATTTCACTTCCATGCTTTCAGGGTAATCAAGAAAAAAAGAAAATACGCTGTATTAATGAAACAAACCTAGAAATGTGGGAAAAATAGTCAATGCAGCTTAAGTAAGTTAAGTGATGGTTCATTTAAAAAAGTTATTCATTTAAAAAATCACTGAAAAAACAGTGATGTCATCATCCAGCTCAGTTCAGTTCTCATATAATATTCAATAATAAATAATACTGTATGTTAAGTACATCAATGACACTACTTATGCTATGGACATTTTTAAATGTGGCAACATTTCAGCAAAATTATATTACGTTGTTTCTAACACGTCCTAGGCGCTAAAAGCATCTCAGTTTGATCTGAAACAGATGAACATTACGTTTGTTGTTGTACGTATCGCGGCCGCTCAGAAATGAAATGTCCGGTATTGTTAAAGGGTTAATGCTTTATATCTCGCTTGAAAATAGATCACCACCTAGACTAAACCTAACCTAACCATTACTATTATTATTATTATTAATATTAATTATGATGATTTCCTTATAAATATGGTTATTATCTCAGGCAGACAGTCAGACACCCATCTTAATATAAGCTATGATATTTACCATTTGAATCAAACCATGATGACATGTCGGTTTATTATCATGTTAATGTCCCTTTAAGACCTGTTCACACCAAGAACGATCAAGATAACTATAAACTAGCGTCCACTCTAGCGAACTATATCGTTCTGTTTTTTTTTTTTCTGAGCGCGTGCTTGTCTGCAGCTTTAATATAATGTAATATTAATAATTAACTATTTAACTGGGGAACTTTTTGCTGTCGCGATCGCGTGAAGAATCCGCCAAATCCCCGCGAGCGTCATCATTAAACGCGGTTATTAAGAAAAGTGTTTCTGGATCTATTGTGCCATCTAGGGATTTAGAAGAGAATAAAGTCGAACTCTAGTGTGAACAGAAGCAAACGTGAGATGAAATGCATTTGCTAAAGCCGTGTGGTTTTATCCTGCATCTTCTTTTCTCTCTGTGATTGTGTTTGTGCAGTGCTGTCTCGTGAGCCGGACACACAACATGATGTGATGCAAACGCTCAAATATAGGCCTGCTAGTTTATAAATCATGCACTATGGCAACATAACATTGTATTGTTCAGAAAACCATGTGGGATTAAGTCTTTATTTATCATTAATTAGCCTGTGTACAGGTATAAATGTAGCTAGAGGCCTGTTTTTCCAATAAGCCTGTGACTTTTTATGTTTGTAGCCTACTTGGTTCAACAAGACCATATCGGTAGATTCAGATTTGCTGTTCTAAACACAATTGTTTCTGCAACTTTCCCCTTTTAGCGACAGTGATTCAGACATCATCATCATCATCATCACAGCGGGAAACGGAGAAAGCCAATTATCAAGTATAATCCACATGCTCACATGGGTCCTATAAATGTACAGTTTTTGGAAAAGCTGAAAGGGATTCCAGTTGATGTAGTCAGTGTTCTCAGAACTGGATTATGAAGAGCGCTAACCACATCTGTTTAACCATCAAAAACAGCGGGCATTTGATCAGCTCTACATTTGCATTAGTCTGTGGATCATGTTTACGTTGCTTCAGGTAATGTAGCTCGGACAGATTTTCATTAAAAATAAGAAAATCTTGAAATGGACCTCATATTTTTAACTTACAGTTATGAGGATTTTAGACTAATGAGATTTCATAGTTAGTGGGATTCCCTGCATGGCGACCCGGATAATCCATAAAAAGTCCCTGTTGTTGTCACAGCTGGTCACAATAATGTACACAATATTTTGATGTTTTTGTGCAATGATATTAATTGTCTTGCGTTCATATGCATTTCATTATCATAGTGGGATAGTGTGATATAGTTATAGGTCTGTTGTGGTGGCATTACTAACAGCGTCATGATTTGTGCGGTGTGGAATTTGACACTTTGGCGGATTCTTTTGTCTGTTGAGTCATGGATCTATTCATGGGAAATGTGCACACGACGCATCTCGTAATTGTGGGGTTGCTAACTTTTACCCCAGAGCTACTCGCTGTAGTTTTAATGCACTGGTAAGGGTAGTTTGCTGTATTTTGAAGTACCTAAGAATCAGTCCTTTCATAGTTTCTAAATTGAGTTTATTTTTGGCTGTTTTTTTTTTTTTTTTTTTTTTGTTTTTTTGTTTTTCGCTATATTTAATTGCAAATGCATTTTTTGCACTTTTGAACATAGTTTTTATCTGAAAAACTAAAGTCATTATAATGCAAAAACTCTTTAAGGGTTAAAAATAACAGATCTGATATAGAATGCCACTTTTTTTTTACTGAAGAAATATCTCAATGCGTTTGCCTTTACTCACTAAAGTTTTGCGTTCGCTGAGAAACTTCGCTCGCAAAGATCTGGCAAAGTTTTAAAACACTCGACATACTTTTTTCCATCACTATCCCTTCAGTGTCTCCATCAGAAGATCTTTCTCTCAGAATCAACTGTTCATCAAGAATCATTTCCAGTTTCACGCGAATGTTTAGTTTCTAAATTGAATTTATTTATGGCTGTTGTTTGTTGTTGTATGTAATTGCAAATGCATTTGTTGCACTTTTGGACATAGTTTTTATCTGAAAAACTAAAGTCATTATAATGCAAAAACTCTTTAAGGGTTAAAAATAACAGATCTTATAGAATGCCAAATGTTTTTTTTTTTAACTGAAGAAATATATCTTAATGCGTTTCTCAGGAGAAACCAAAACATTTGACGTAATTTTTTTCATCACTATCCCTTCAGTGTCTCCATCAGAAGAGCTTTGGATGTGAGTGCTGAGGTCAGTTTTTATGCCAATGGTGGTTTAGAGGAGAATAAAATCAAACAAATATTTTACCCTTCAGCGTCTTGTACCCTATATATAATGAAAGAGCACACAAGTGACAAAAATGCATTAGATCAGTGAAGATTTATATTATAATTTACATTTTGTCAAAGCTGTACTTAAATAGCTACGTAAACCAGTATGTAAACAAAGACAGTCTTTTTCTTTAATTTAAAGCTGAAGATGAGGTGTAGACTTTGGTCATACTTTAGGGACAGAAAGTCTATGAGATACTACTACTACCTCACAGCACATGTTGCTCCTGCTAATATCGCTGGACAGAATCATATTAAAAACAGAGGGAAAGTACAAACATAAGATGAAAGACAAAGAGCCAGTGCATACGAGGGCCGAGGTGATCGCCACCACTGACCTCAGAACAGACAGTCGCAGCAGCTCACACTGCGTTTGCACATCTCTGAAGAGTTCACTTTGGTTATCCTTTACACATTCTCATTTCTTTCTCATTTTTGGTTTCAGTGATGTGCCACACATAAGGAAGAAAATGCAGTGTCGATCTCACAGCCTGTGTGTGACAGACTGCGTTTCTTTGGACCACATGCAGATCTGCACACCAACATCACATATAGCCCTCAATACAAGCAAACACACACACACACACACACACACACACACACACACACACACACACACACACACACACTCTCCCACATCTGAGGTAACAGTTGTTAATATATAATATGCCCTTTTTGCATTCATTATATTGTGTAGAGCTCAACATTAAGAGAATAAATGTAATGTAAAACACGTACACAGATATGTAACCTTTCCTCTGACTTCAGCCCACATTAAAAAAATCAACCTGAATGTGGGAAGCTCTTTGCAGTCGCGCATGAAATCACAGTCAACCGGGACACTATTTACAGTCACCATCCGCAAAATAGAAGATAGTAGAAGAAAATATATAAAACAGTAAATTACAATGAGTCATTGTAAACATCGTATTGGTTGTGAAGAATGACGCGTTGAACAATAAATTAAATAGATTACGTAACAAACTTAAAATAAACACCAAGAAGAGCAATCAATAATAATAATAATAAAAAAAAAAAAGATATGATTGTCTTTATCATTTGTGTAGGACATACTGGAGCACTGATGGACCTGATCAATGTCTGTTAGCCCTGAGTACTGAAGTCCCTGAACTTAAAGGGATAGTTCACCCAAAAATGAACATTAGCCCATGATTTACTCGTCCTCAACTCATCGTAGGTGTATATGACATTCTGCTTTCAGACGAATACAATCAGAGTTATATTAAAAAATGTCCTGGCTCTTCCGAGCTTTATAATGGCAGTGATCCATATTTTATGATGGACAGATGCACTTTTATGACTTCAAAAAATATAAATCCATTCACTGCCATTATAAAGCTTGGAAGAGCCTGGACATTGGATATATTTATGTATGTATATTTCTGTCCTCATTGGTTATTTTAATATAACTCTGATTGTATGCGTCTGAAAGCAGAATGTCAGATACACCTAGGATGAGTTGAGGGAGAGTAAATCATGGGCTAATTTTCATTCTTGGGTGAACTATCCCTTTAAAGGCCTGATTTTTTTGGAAGAATTGTGTATTCTTGTCCAAAGCGTCCCGTGGGCTAGGTTTCCATGGCCTCCTCTGTCTCCTTTTTAACCGTGATGGGTAGGAGTTGAGTAGGGCTGCTGCAATGAACCCTGATGACCGACGCCTCACTTCCATGTTCGCTCAGACGATACGGTGGCGACGGGTGCCGGTCTCCGCTAGTGCTAACCGTGTGGTACGACGCCTTAAAATCCATCTCTTGCCAGAGCAAACCAAAGATCTGTTTCTCCACCATGCCGTCCACGTCGAAGCCCTCCATCTCCTCCAGCCGGTCTGCGTTATCGCTGATGTCGAAGCGCTCGATCTCCTCGTTGACGCGGTTGAGTTCGTCGAGGCTGCAGCTGGGAGGAGGGATGAGCGCTAAGCAATAGCCTTTGAGATGGAGCCGCAGACTGTTGAGGTGGATGTAGTTGCGATGGCAATGTGGGCATTGGTGTGGACGCTCTCGTGTGTGTAGCCGTTTGTGCAGCTTGAGGTGGACGAACTGTGTGAACTTGGCCGGGCAGATCTTGCACTGGTAGGGCTTTTCCCCAGAATGCAACCGCAAATGTGTTTTCAAGTTGCTTGTGCTGCTGAACCGCTTGTGACACACCTGTGAATGTCAAAGCAGAGCTTTAGGATGTCGCTCTCATCTGTGCTGAGTCAAAACTACATTTATTCAGACACCCTCAACATTTCTCAGTTTATTCGCTATAGTTTAGAAAATGGTAATAAAATATGACAAGAACTCTATTTGACTGGTTTTGTCCGTCCTTCTGTTAGACCAGTGTTTCTCAACCTCTCCTGCAGGGACCCCCTGACAGGACATGTTTTTGTTTTAACCCTGAAATGGCACACCTGATTCAATTAATTAAAGGCTTAATGTGCAGCTGACTAATTGAATCAGGTGTGCCATTTCAGGGTTAAAACAAAAACATGTCCTGTCAGGGGGTCCCTGCAGGAGAGGCTGAGAAACACTGTGTTAGACTCTCACACATGAATTATGTTGAATATCTGTCAGATATTTTAACTACACAATTAGATAATACCAGTTTAGCTCAACCAGTTACCAAGCAATGCTTCATGTTGTTCAGTCTGTGCTGTAAAAAGGTGCATTAGCAATTAAAAGAAAAAACACTTCAGCAAAACATGATCAGCTCAAAGTGTCTGAATAATTTTTTGGTTTGACTGTACATTATATTACATATTCTGTTTATTTTACCTGGCACTCGTGGGGTTTCTCTCCGGTGTGGACCAGAAAGTGTTTCTGCAGATGAGCCAGCTGGGTGAAACCTTTATTGCAGGTCTGACACTTGAAGGGCCGTTCACCACTATGGACACGCAGGTGAACCTGAAAATAAAGATAGGTTAGATGGGCACTAACCCTAATCGAATTAAATTGAAATCCAATTCTGGAATCAAATACTTAAGGTCGGGAATCTGATACTTGTTATAAAATAAAATTTCGATTCCTCTTATCGATTCCTTTGTGAGCATTTTAATATGACTTTAAACCATTCAAGCGTGAGACGACTCAGTGTTTTCTGTGATGCAAATATGTGTATCAGTATATTGGAAAAGTGACAGCAGCCTAATATTCCTGCTGCCGTCTCTATAATATCACTAATCAAACAACAAAAGACAAAGAGAAAATTCACTCGTTCTTGACTGAATAACTTTTGTAACTATTTGTAATGTACATTTTATTTATAAAGTGCAGTGTTATTTTACATATGATTCCAGTTTCTACCTGAAAATCTTAAAATACTGTTAATTTCAATCGTAAATCTTTGTTCAGTTGTATCTATTTGTTGCGATTGCAAAAAGAAAATATTTTTTTTTTAATTACTGAGTCTTACTTGAGAATTACTGAGTCTTACTGAGAATTACTTATCTTTAATAATGCTTGAAATTTATATTAGTTAGGCTTGTTGTTTTTCTATGGTATTTTTAAACTACAGGCAGTATTCTTTAGCCTGATGAATTTTGTTCATGATCTTGCAATAAGACTATATGTGAATGATATCCAAGTACCTTATTGGAATCAAAATTAGGAATCGATAAGAATCGCAATCAAAATCATTAAAATTCAAACGATACACAACCCTACTAGGCACTACAAGGAGTATTTCAAAATATTGCACACAGATAGTTCTCTTGCTTACCTTGAGATTGGAAAGTTGACCGAAAGTCTTGGTGCAAACATTGCACTCGTACTTGATCTTCCCGTTCTGCTTCTTAAGTGGATAATCGAGACTTTTATAGCCTGCGGAGCCGCGTTTCATCTTGCTGAGATTGATGGCCTCGTCCTCTGTGCGGCTGGTGCTCAGAATGGCTGAGGTAGGCTTGGTAGGAACGCGTCCCGTAGAGGCTCCCGAACCGGCTGTTGGAGACCCGCCGGCAGGAGCGTAGTGGTGCCCGTGCCCGTGGATGAGGGGTTTGTCTTTCAGAGAAGTGGCTGCGGAAAAGGCACTGGTGGCCGCTGGGAGAAGCAGATCCCTGGGAGCCGGAGAGTCAGGAGGAAGCAGGAATTGTCGGCCGCCCTCGGATGGAAGCATCCCAGGTGGGAAGGGTACATGAGGGGGGATCAGGCTGCTGTAAAACGGGTACATGTGTGGAAACATACCCCCTAGGGTGGGTGGCCCACTCAAACTACTAACAGGGTAGTGGGGCATGAGGTAGCGTGAGTAGTGCGGGTTCGGGTAGAATGGCATTGAGCCGGCCGGTGAGTAGCCATGGTAGTGGTTCAGGCCTCGACTGTACAGTGCTGGAGAGAAGGAGAGAAGAGCGTCTCGTGGCTCAAGGGATGCTGGTGCAGGACTGCTTTCTGGACTTCTCTCGGGACTGCTGTGTGCTGAAGGGCTGGGCTTCGCTGAACACTGTCTGTGGGAGCGCGTCGGGTGGCCAAACACTGTGGTGCTCTTTAAAAAGTCCTCGTTTTGGGAAGGGCGGAGCGGATAGACCGGACTGGGGTAAAGAGGTCGGTCTGGGGTGTTTGGGCAACGAGGACGGGTGGGAAGAGGTCTGCTGGGTTCTTGCAGAACGTCTTTCAAGATCTCTGAAACGCTGTGCTCTCTTTTCACCAGGTGCTTGACTTCGGTCGCTTGCTGCTTGGCTTCAATCAGGCTCTGCTCTGTTCACACACAATAAAACAATGTCAATCATTTACTCACAAATTCACATATCTCTTTGTGTTAGAGTTGTCAAACACCTCTGATTGGCCATAATGTTCACACGCTCATTGAATATGTCTGTGATAGGCTACAATGATCAGGATTTCAAAAACATGTTGTAAATATAGTCAAACCAAAAAAAATGTAGACACCAGATATAATTTTTGATATTGTTTTACTAGTGTGTGCAGGACACTATAGTTCATTTATATAAGTGAGGAGAGCAAAATAAAGTAAACTGTGACATCATACCCAAAACATTTTCATACAGTGACTACCAGTAAAATGTATAAAAATTTGGGACCAAAAATTATTCAGACACTTTGACCGTGTTTTGCTGAAGTGTTTTTTCTTTAATTGCTAATGCACCTTTTTACACCACAGAATGAACAACATGAAGCATTGCTTGGTAGTTGGTTGAGCTAAATTGGTATTATCTAATTGTGTAGTTAAATTTAATATCTGACAGATATTCAACATAATTCATTTGTAAGACAGTCTAACAGAAGGATGGACAAAACAAGTGAAATATCAACTGATTTGATAACTCTTGTCATATTTTATGAGTATGAGTTCTTATCGTATTTTATTACTATTTTCTAAACGATAGTGAATAAACTGTGATAATGTGAGAAATGTTGAAGGTGTCTGAATAAATTTTGGTTTGACTGTATCAATGATGCTTTTCACCGAGCGCTTGCACAAATACACTTTCAAACGCTCCAGCTCCCGCTTTCAAACACTTCCGTGCGCTGATCATTGTAGCCAATCACAGACATACCTGATGACAATGGGCAATCAGAGGTTCCGCTCAAAGCCTCACATTTTTTTAATTTTAGTACCGACTTGGTACCTAAGTGTACTTTTGACAACTCTACTTTGTGTTATGTTTTACACATATTACTCGTCAATGACATTGAGAAACAAGTACATCCAATCCAGTGATTGTTAATTTGAGGGACACAGCAGCTCCATTGTCCCAGAGCACATAGCTCTTCTTAAACCAAATTTCAACAAAGCACCCCAGTGGTTCACTTAGTGTGACAGTTTGACAAATTGTCTGGTGTTAGGGTCTACAGGATGTGAGCCTGACAGCGCCCCGGTCAGGGTGGGATGGATGCACTGATACTATCTAATGGGGTTCACTGAGTGGGTGTGGGGGGACGGATGGCGTCCTGCTAATAGGGATCTACATGCCTAGATCTCTCCCTTGTAGAGTCCACAGAGACCGGATATCATTTAGTGATCGATCTTTCCTGAGCTCCCAAATTTCTGCACAACCTCAAACTTAAAAGCTTGCACAGAATTTATATAAAAAAAAAAAAAATCAGATGAGGAGTCAAAATGTTTGGGCTAAATAGACCCATTATAAACCACCCGGACTCTTCCACACACCCACATTTAATGAAAGGTGGAAAGCTAATTAGAAAATTACTTTCCCATACGTCTTAAATACTTATCTCCTTTAAAAGGATGTAAACAATTAAATAACTTCCTGCTTCCTGTCCACTGAACATTCACAGGGTTAATTGTGTAGAATTCAAGTGTGAATATGACTGTGTGCATCCCTTAAAAGATGTACCGTACTCTCTACTCCCCTATCCTTCTGTCCCGGCAGCTACGTGTAAACAAACCGAGAGGTTATCAGCTCTCCCCTCCCACCTCTCTTCCACAGATAGCACCAGTTCTGTTCCTCCCAAGAGAGCTTGCCAAAAACAAACAGCCGGCGATCACAGAGATATCAATCTGTCAGCACAGCCCTGCCGCCAGGAAGTTCAACTAGTCAATGGAGATGTGTTTTTTTCTTCTCTTGCGCACGCTCTTACTAGCCTCTCCTTACTCTTAAAGTGGCAAGCAAATGAAAAATTTCCTCCCACACCTCCTGAGGCAGGATGGTAGGAATGAAGGCACTTAAGATACACGTTGGCTGAATGTGCTGTCGTTTTACACCAGACAGGGTTCAGTGAAATAGAAAGTCAACGTCTAAATCAGTTTCATGTGGGAGGTTGTGTCAGTCAGATCACCCCGTTCTGTTAGACTGAGTCACACTAGGTTTCACTGCTGTTCAGCTTTGAGATCCAGGGCTATTATTCCCTCTTCCGGCTGCAGGTATGAGGGAGTAGGTGTAATTACAGACTTGTCTATGTGTGTGTGTGTGTGTGTGTTGAGCTCAAGGGGTCGGCTACATCCAGTGGCCCCGGGGTATGCGCATGGCTCTGGGGAGAGGAGTCACACTGACTGGCCTGTTCACCTAACTATAATCTCCCCCTGTCCTCCGTATCAATCTTTTCTTCTGTCTCGTCCTTTCAGCTTTGAGGACTTTTATTGCCGGTTTATTATGTTGGGCAAAACAAACCTTAGCCTGCACTTTCATGTTTAAAGAACATCCTCAAACACCAATGGCTGGAACATTACACTCCTATTCTTTGTAATTAGTCTGAAGGAAAACATTGTTGGGGTCGAAAGCAGAAAAATTTAGCAGTTCAAAGAATTCCGATCCTAACACAGATGAAAGAGAAGACGCTGGTGTGTTTGCACAATGCTTGCAAGGTCTATCTCTATAGTGGGGAAGGCATGTTTTCCTTGACTTAAACTGAGATAACGAGGAACCAGGGGTCTCATTTATAAAACGGTGTGTGGGATCGTCACTAAAAGTGTACGTGCACCCGAAAGCCAAAAATGGCGTGCGGAAAAAAATATTCAGACTTATAAACCCGTGCGTACGCCAGAACCTGCACAGAATTCCCTTTATAAACTCAGTCAGAGGAAGATTGTGCACATGCGTCTCCACCCCGAAATATCCATATATGAGCTTACAACGCCTCGTTCTACTATATCCTCATCTGCATATGCATATTCATCCACGTGATACCATGTTTAACGGTACAACATTATGAAAATATGAGATACAGATGTGCCGTCACATTTCATTGCTAAAAATCATTTAGTAGTCTATCTTTGCCTTGTTTTTGAATAAATAAATCAAATAGTATAAAATACATTTTAGAGAAAGTTTTTCTCAATCTTTTCCACTTGCCAAATTGGAATTTGGAATTATTAGAATATAAAAAATATAAAAAAACTTCTCGGTAATGATTTCATGTAGGCCTAATTTAAGTTTAACTCCATTAATGAGAATAGCATATTTAATCTAAATGTGTATATCAGATGTAAAACATAGTTTAAAATCATTCTCTTATGTATTTACAGCTCCGTCTCCAGAATGTTCGTACGCATGGATCAGAGTTTGCGAAGATTTTCCCGTCACTTTTGTTTTTATAAATCACAGTTTATGCATGGGAAGTGGCGTACGGCTCATTCAGGGCCTGTTTTGTGCGACGCAACGGTTATAAATGAGGCTCCCGGTCTATGACAAACAAAGAGAAGTTGTTTGCATGAACTTACTGAGTTTCTGCATCATAATCTCTCCGGATGCTGGGTAGTTGAGACGGCGGGCGAACTCGGGGCAGTACCACACCAGAAGCTCCTGGTCTGCGGGAATGGCCTTGACGGTGTAGAAATAGATGTTCATCCCGTTTTGGCAGGCGGCAAGATTCTGCTCCTGCTGGGAATGAGCTGGATTCACATAACGCATCCAGTTACTCTTCTCCTCGTCCAGTCCGTCCACAAAATGGCAGAACTCTCCATTTGAGTATATCTACAAAACATGAAGAAGAAAATAAAGATCAGACGCAATTAAAATGTTCTGTTCTCAAGTCCCCCAGAGTGTTTCTCATGTCTATGAAACAAATGAGTGGGATTTGCTCTTATAAAGTCTCACAGTGAGTCAGCAAACACCCCCGCACTAATATTCAGTCTCTTCAACAGTCCTAGGACTCGTCTGAAGTTGGTTTGGGGGGACGCCTGTCTCAGAATGAGGTTTACACTAAGCTTGCAAGTTCCAGGAACACTTTCAGTCGTCACAAACAAGGTTTCCCTCTGAAACGTCAACACTGTACTTCCTCTTCTGCTTGAAGACTCTCACCAGTGACTGTGCAATCACCTGTCTTGCATCATACGGTGAAGGACTGACAGTAACTGAGGAAAGAATGATATCAATGCTGTTTCTAGTAGGTAAAGACCAGAGTTGTTCCGCTTGGGGATCTTAGATTTGACAGAAAATAAGACTAGATCGGGGGGACTTTGCACTTTCTGACAGTAACTCAGGAAAGAATGCATAAAATGTCCCCAAATTACATTGCTGAACTTTTGGGGTTTTACATATCAGGGAGGACATTAAGGTCAACGAATCAATTTATGCTGGGTGTCCCTTATTCTAAGAAGAAGTCAAAGGGTGACCGAGCTTTTTCAGTTGTGGCTCCCAAGCACTGTCAGACAAAAAGCTACAAAAGCTGTCACTGGGACAGTACCCTTCAAAAGGTTTCTAATATGTACAATTTTGGTTCCAATATGAACCTTTTGAGGGACCAATATGCACTCTTTAGGTACAAAGGTTTACCTTTTGAAAAGGTACAGCCACAGTGACAGCTTTTGTACCTTTTTTTTCTGAGAGTGAACAGTCTTCCCCTTCATATCCGGCTAGCTCAAACTATAGAGATTTTTAAGCCTTAGTTGAAAACTTAGCTTTTAGTTAAGGGTATTCTGTTCATTGAAGTAATTACTTTTTTTTTTCTATACTAATCTCACTATACAGTTGTGTGTCTAAGAGTGTGTAATCATCATGCCTTCATTTGCTAGGCTTGGTAAATGTTTTTATATACATGTATGTTTTAACTATAACTGTGAAGCACTTTGGGCAACAACGTTGCTATTAAATGTGTTATATAAATAAATAAAAGTTGAAGTTTCTCCGTGACGCTGCATGGCACAGATGAGTGAAGGGGAATGGTAGTGATTCTGTGCAACAACTGTGATGCTGACTTTCACTGATCAAACGCTACGATGACAGGCATGATCCGTCGAGCTCACATATTCTCAAGAAAGGCGTATATTTACAGCAGCAGAACTGAGGAGTCATTCAGCACTTCCGGTCCCACACACTGCACAGTCAGACACAGATGAACGAATCGCTGCACTCTCAGTCAGTGCAGTTCCCAAAACAGCAGATCTTTACTCAGCACTTTCTGATCGCTCTGAGAATACTAACTCACTGCTTCTATAACCATCCAGCCCATGATGTCACGCAGGAAGTCAGTCAGTGGAACAGGAAGTGACCCGGTATTTTTTTTTACTTGTCCGCTCCTACTTTTATTGAAAGCTTCTGAAACAAAACAACTCACCCGCCAGAAGTACTTCCTGTTGGCATCTTTGGGGACATTTTCTGCAGTGTAACTTTCTCCCACAAGGGGGCCGAAGCGTGTGCCTTTGGGGATGTATTCTCTGCTTACTACACCAATGACCTGGTCAACAACAAAAAAGAAAATAGTAGGAAAACAGGTGGTTAGACGACCTTACACTCTAAAAAAAATATCTTGGGTTGTTTTTTTTCTGCCCAAATCCTGGGTTGAGCCTTTTGGGTAATTTTATAAGTAAATTTTTTCTGTATTTTGGGTAGTTTTTGTGGGTAGCCTGGGTCAGACGTAACAACCCAGTGTTTGGGTAGTTTTCTTGTTTTACCCAGACCTTGGGTCAGACATAACAACCCAGGGGTTGAGTTATTTATCTCTGCTTACTACACCAATAACCTGGTCAAAAAATAGCAGGTAAACTGGTGGTTGAGAAAGAGGTAGTACAGTATCTTAGGTTCACATTCAAATCATTTTCTGATTCATTGCTAGCATCATTATATTAGTGTGTGTGTGTGTGTGTGTGAGAGAGAGAGGGGTAATTAATTGGCAGTCAGCCAGATGTGCGCACTTGAAAGACACAGAGCCGTGCGTGTCTTCAGCCGTCACCTCTCCCGACAGCCACGGGAAGTGAAAGGTCATCAAGGTTGTGTCCTAAGGCTGAGAGAGACGACTCGTTTGTGCCGCTTCACCTCTGATTAACCACACACACACTTCTGACCAGAGCGCCAGAGCTTAACCTCTCTACACAACACCGACTCATACAGGTGTGTTATATTAATAAAGCCTATTAGAGCAGGCTTTCCAAGTTTCTAGTACAAAATGGTGATACACTGTTAAAAAAAAATCGGTTAAATTTACAGTAATAAAATGGTTGCCAGAAATTTACCGTAAAACATTTTTGGTTTTACAGACTTAACTTAAATTTACTGTTAATAACCGTATTTCATTATCTGATATAATGTTAATTTACCGACCTATTGAAGTACTAATATCTGTTTTGTACCATTGTAATACACTGATACCCACCAATCACAGCGGTGATGAGAGTCACATGATGAGCTGAGAAAGTTAATACTAATATATAAAAGCTGCACAGTGTCATTCACACAAACACTAAACACCATCATGGAAATTTAAAAATGCAATAAACATTAATTTAACAACATTAAATGTAACATAAAACCCTAATGTACATAACTGATTTGAAAAAAACTATGAAGAAACAGTTATTTCACCAAAAATACATCAAATGTGAAGGTTTTTCACTGTAAATTATACAATGACTTGTTCTTTTTCACGTCCAAAAAAAGTTATTCACCGGATATAGTACTGAAACTTTCTGTTAACCAATCAGCAGTTTTTCACCATAGCATTTTACCTTTAAAATCACGATATTTAGTGTTCGAGTTTGATACTTGAAATACTTTAGTTTGGATCTATGCACCTCCTCACTCAAACTCCTGTAGCGAGCGAGTACAAGCACTCATTAACGCAGTCTCTCATCTCCGTAATCTCCCACATGACTTCACTCACTCTCTTCCTGTGTGAACCTCAGGTGTTTCTTGAAGAAACTCTTTATCAGCTCATAAGTGCGTGCTCACAGGAAGAGATAACACGGACAGAGCAATTGATGAAAAAATCCATAACCCTGTTCCTATTGATCTACAAACACTTTGAAAATAAGAGAAGCTTAATCCCATTGAAAGCGTCAGCCGTCATTAGCGCAGGAAAGTAGTGTGTTTGTGGATTGTGCTGGACACAGACGTGCAGATAAACCCGGTTTGATAGATGGTAAAAGATCTCGCCTCTCAACTTTTGCACTCGAGGAGCTTGTCATGCGGTGCGCTGATGTATGGATGTTTGTGTTAGCCGAGTGACAACGCGAGTTAGAAATTATTAAGCACACACACACACACACACACACACACACACACACACACACACACACACACACACACACACACACACAGACACAGACAGGGAGTTTTTTTTTCAACAAAACAAGGGCTGACAGTGCAGATAAAGAAGATTAATACCAGTTGTGTGATCAGTAGGTGTGGTTTTATGGAGATACCGTTTAAACAAAAAAATCACAACTATTCAAAGTTCTTGCAGTTTGATGATGTGACTCTCTCCGTGTGCGTGTGTTATTAGCAGATTGCATGCAGTTGTAGCCTGAGTTGGGCCTCGGGTGTTGCCGTACCTCTTTGGCGTGTGCCGGGTGTTTGAAGGCCAGGTTTCTGGGCAAGGACGCCTCGGCCCGTGTGCTCTCCACCGGACCGTCCCAGCTGTGGTCCTTCACCACATACGTGCACTTCTCCTCAAACTCTTCCTCCGTCCATTCGGTCATGTCTGCGTCCTCCACATCCACCTTGAGCTCCTCATTGTCAGCGGTGTAGGGCGCTCCCTCAGTAGTCAACATTGCCGAGCTGTGATGAGAAGCAGCCTGAGGAAAACAAAAAGAGTTAGACATGTTGACGTGCGAGGGCTAAACATTATCTAGGTAAAGGGCAAAGGTTGAATACATGAATGCTCCTTTTCTATGAAACATTTATGATACACAAATATTCTTTAATAGCAAGAAATTAATTCGGAATTTAGTTTTTGCTTAAATTAGATCTCGGTTGTTTAATGAGGAGGAATTTTTGGTAACACTTTACTTTATCCTGGTGCTGTTATTTAAACATAATAACATTCTGTGACTTTAACAAGTTCACTTTTTTAAACTAAAGCAATAATCTGCCATGTGTCGTCTTTAAAAAAGATCAAACTTAATTCTGTTGCTTTAAAGCATTCAAGATTTACCAGTTTAAGTTGGAAATTTAATTTTCAGGTCTATGCTCAAAAAGTGAATAAATACAGCGTAAATATAATTTAGTACCATAAAATCCCCTAAAAATACTAAATATTAAATAAAAAACATTATCAAACTAGTACATTCATTTCATTGAAAAAAAAAAAAAGATTCAGTAATTTTTCCACACGAAGAGCACCAGAGGGTTAAAGCCTTTATATATATAACGCATTTAATTATGCACCTTATAATACATTGTATGGTCTCATGAATAATTGTAACCACAGTTATAATATATTACAATACTTATGTTACGCCTTTAGAAAGTGTAATCTATGAAAACACACGATAAACAACACATTTCATATGTAATAAGAAATCTGCAAATATTATAAGGCATTTTAACTTTGCTTACAACCAAATATAATGCAACATGAAAACTTTTATAATGCATTATACATAAAGTGTTACCGACTTGTCTTTCACCAGAGAGAAACTAAAGTGCTCCTTAAAGTAAATAAAAGACATCCTGAGCTGATCACAATCTCTCTTCTAGTGTCCTACTCTTCATTTCTGTCCATCAACTATCCCTCGTTCCTCTGCCCTCTCCCTGTTTTCTTCCCGGAGTGAAAAAATAGTCACAAATGGAGGAAAACAGAGGAAGGAAGTCCGTCTACTTCTAAATGTGGAATCAGAGGAACCATCAATCCGTCCCAGAGAACGTGTGTGTGAGAAAAACAGAAACAAAAGAGGAGAAACGTTTTTCCACTGGGACGCAAAGTGATACAATCAATCTCAAACATTCTCAACCAGAACTCTCACAATGCTTCTTAAACCTCTTAAATGATTAAAAGTGCAGTTTTCGTTCATGTAAACTACAAATATTCACAGTTCTATAATTTGTATCAAATTATAAAGTTTACTGAATTAGTCAAATTTCATGTTTCAGAACACAAAGCAACTTTTAAAGTAAAAAAGTTGATTCGTGGTTATTTTATGATGTGGTTGCGCATTTTCTATTATACTAGTATTTTGTACTATTTATTTTATACAAGAGAAGATCAGAAAACAGTTTTTTTTGTTGTTTTTTTTGTTAGAAAGTCTTGCGCGTAGGACAGCTGTAGAACCAAAACTCATAGTGAAACTGAAAAACTCAACATTAACAAACATGGAAATCAGATGTATGCATACTAATTATAAAGACAACATATTAAACTATATCTAAAACTCTACTTTTAGGTGAAATCATTAAAAAACATTTAGTTGAAATAAATTAAATATATATATATTTAATGTATTTATATATATGCATCCAGCCAATAAATACAGAAGATAAGAATTGTTTTAAATGAATTAAAATAAATAGAAATGACTACACTCTCAAAGCCGAGAAGTAAAACCAAAAAAAAAAAAAAAAAAAACTTGAAAGCCCCAATAAAACAGTTCACAAACCTCACAACAAACAATCACACCGCATATAATTAACAACCTCTAAACAACTAAATCAGCAACACTTAATTAATGAAATAATAGAAACAGTTGATTGTAATGTAAAATGCATTCTTGGCTTCCCACAGAAATAAGCTCAGAGAAATGTCACTTACCAGGACGCTCTGGTCCCAGCCACACATAGAGGCTGTGTGTGATCTCTCCCCTGAGTGTGTGTGAGTGTGTGTGAGTGTGTGGGACAGGTGCAGCTCAGTTCTCCGGGCTCGTCCCACTGCTAGTCCAGATGTAATGACTTCTCCTGCGAGTGCCTGAGATTGACTGACTAACTGAGCATGTTTGTCTGACTTGTTGAAGGCACTTTGGCCCCGCCCACTGACTCCTCCCACACCGTGTCACTGTCTCCGCCCCCAGAGGACATGATCTAACAATCACTCTACTGCCACACACACACACACACACATACACACACACCTATTGTTTTCATTTGAAGACAGTTATAAATATTAAACCCTAACAGAAAACTTTCTGCATTTTTACCATTGAGGATGCTCACACACACACACACACACACACATTATTCAAGCAAAATAAAAGAATTAACAAATATAAAAATAATAATTACAATTATTTTAAATTTACTCTCTTTCATAACCTTTTAAATTGGCCTTTTTACTATCAAAACAGACAAGTGCACTAATAATCCTAAATAATCCTTGTATAAAAATAAATCTGTGCTCCTTTTCTTTCTTTCTTTTATCCCCAGGACACATCGAAATCAAAAAGGAGATCGTGCCTTTGCTGTAGCAGCGCCTAAACGTTGGAATAGTTTGCCTGAAACATATTAGAGACGCCGCTACTGTGCAGGATTTTAAAGGAAAACTTACAACACAGCTTTTAATCAGTGATAATTTTATTATATGTGATGCTGCTTTTTAGATTAGATCTTTTTCTCCTTCTGTGTTCTGTCTTACATTGTAAAGCACTTTGGTCAACTTGTGTTGTTTTAACTGTGCTATATAAATACAGTTGCTATTGCTGCTATTCTTTTTAAATTCTAGACACATGAATCCAAAAGGACTAGTTTTGTCCAGTTCTGAGATGTGTTTGCAGGACTGCCAGAGATGAGCTGTTGTCTGAGGACGTGTTCCAGCGTCTCGTCCTGAGAAGGAAGGATGTCCTGTGACGGAGACTCGGTGACGAACGCCGTTACTGGGAGAGCACTGACGTCCCTGTTCCTCTTTACACACAATTCACACTGTTTTCCCACAATGCCAACCCTCTCCGGTGCGGTATTCATTCTTGAGAGCGCTCCTACAAACTCATACGAACATATCTGTATACATAGATCACAGAATCGTCTCAAGATTCACTACCAGTCAAACGTTTCGGATCGATACGATCTATAATGTTTTTAAAGAAGTCTCTTATGCTCACCAAGGCTCATTAAAAATACAAAAAAACAGTAATATTGTGAAATATTATTATAATGTAAATCAACTGTTTTCTATGTGAATATATAATAAAGTGTAATTTATTCCTGTGATCAAAGCTGAATTTTCAGCATCATTACTCCAGTCTTCAGTGTCACATGATCCTTCAGAAATCACTATAATATGATGATTTGATGCTCAAGAAACATTTATGATTATTATCAATGTTGAAAACAGTTATTTATATTTTTATTTCAGGATTCTTTGAAAGCATTTATGCATTTATCTGAAATTGAAAGCTTTTGAAAATGAAAATACTGTTCTTTTGAACTTTCTATAAAACTGTTATTTTAAATTGTCATAAATATTTCACAATATTACTGTTTTTTGTATTTTTTATCAAATAAATGCAGCCTTGGTGAGCAGAAAAGACTCTTTCAAAAACAATAACAATCATACCGATCCGAGCCTTCGACTGCCAGTGTGCACCAGATGACATTTTCTCGTTGGTTTGGTGAAAACGTAGTGGAAATGAAAGCCAAAGTCCCTCAGCAAAAACACTCATTACACACAAACACTCTCACCCACCCAACATTCAGCTGGTGACAAAGAGTTGACCACATCACACACAGCCCACTCTTTCCTGGCAGAAGACTAGCCAGAACCCCCCCGACCTGGCCCACAGCTGTTTACACCCAAACCCACTCAGGACCGGCGCCAGAACACATGCATTTATATCATGATATTCATGGGTTAATTAATCTTGGTGACTAATATGACTAATTGTTCTACATTATTTTGCATGATACTGTTTTCTTGCACCGGCACTATAAAACATATGCAGACAATGAAGCGATGCACACAACATGAGCAACACTGAGGCCTTGTCCACACTAATGCATTTTTCGTTAGAAAACGCATCTTTTTCTCTTCGTTTTGGCCTTGCGTTCACACTGAGACGGCGTTTTCATTATTGAAAATGAAGCTTTTTGAAAACACTCCAAATTGGATACATTTGGAAACGCTGTTTTCGTGTTGTAGTGTGGACTGAGAAAACAGAGGTATTTTAAAACGATGACGTAAGTTTAGTCATGTGACGCATATTGTACCAATAGATATTCATGTTTATAGCGGTATTGTGCCTGTTATGTGCTGTTCACTTTCACTCTGTTGCTGAAACATCACACTCTTCATATCACAGTCCTGCACAGATGACAGAAAATGTACTCAAATTTGCTAAACATGAGAGCACTTTCAGCATTTTAGACCAAACATATAATTGCGAGTGAGAGCGACCTGGACGATCAGTGAATGATGAGATATTGCTAAATAAAATCATCCTGTCAGAAGAATTGTGTGATAACTTTATTATTTATTGTTCCGTCTGTATCATCTCAGTGCGCTTTTCTGAGGGTTTACGCATGCACAGTAAAGGTGAATTTAGCGTTTTCAGGCGTTTTCCAAAAGTTTCTCATCCACACTGAAACGTCGGGAAACGCCTGAAAACGCTAGTGTGGATGGAGAGCGTTATTAAAACGAAAACGTTTTCAAATGTATCCGGATTAATGCCTTACTTCCCCTCTGAACAGCAGAGCTGAAACGGGGACCTGCGAGAGAAGAGAGTTTGTCGTCCACAATAAGATCCGCTTTAAGAGCCTTGAAGCCCATAAAAGGTCTGAAGCCTCCAGGGCTTGATCTCTCTCTCTCTCTCTCTCACACACACACACACACACCTTCTCTTTCTCCGGTCGAGTCGGGGCCAGGGGGCAGGGAGGACTCGCAACACTGAAGTCACATTCAAATGGACTTTTTTACTGTCTATGTAAAGGGTTTAATGTGGCCTGAAAGAAAACCAGCTGAACAATAGTGGGCAGAGGATCATCAACAGCACTGTTAGTTTTACAGAGAACTCAGAACATGCCCTCACCACAGAGGAGAAGAGAGGAGAGAAGAAGAGGGAGAGAAGAGAAGAAGAGAGGAGAAGAAAAGAAGAGAAGAGAAGAAGAGAAGAGAGGAGAAGAAAAGAAGAGGAAGAGAAGAGAAGAAGAGAGGAGAAGAGAAGAAGAGGAAGAGAAGAGAAGAAGAGAGGAGAAGAGAGGAGAAGAAAAGAAGAGGAAGAGAAGAGAAGAGAAGAGAGGAGAAGAGAAGAAGAGGAAGAGAATAGAAGAGAAGAAGAGGAAGAGAAGAAGAGGAAGAGAAGAAGAGAACAGAAGAGAGGAGAAGAGAAGAAGAGGAAGAGAAGAGAAGAAGAGAAGAGAGGAGAAGAAAAGAAGAAGAAGAGAAGAGAAGAAGAGAAGAGAAGAGAGGAGAAGAAAAGAAGAGGAAGAGAAGAGAAGAAGAGGAAGAGAAGAGAAGAGAAGAGAGGAGAAGAAAAGAAGAGGAAGAGAAGATAAGAAGAAGAAGAGAAGAGGAAGAGAAGAAAAGAAGAGGAGAGGAAGAGAGAACCCTTTAAGGTTCTACATATGAAGTGCCTGACGGAACCCTTTAAAGTTCTACATATGAAGCGCTTGACGGAACCCTTTAAAGTTCTACATATGAAGCGCCAGACGGAACCCTTTAAAGTTCTACATATGAAGTGCCTGACGGAACCCTTTAAAGTTCTACATATGAAGCGCCTGACGGAACCCTTTAAAGTTCTACATATGAAGCGCCAGACAGAACCCTTTAAAGTTGTACATATGAAGCGCTTGACGGAACCCTTTAAAGTTCTACATATGAAGCACTTGACGGAACCCTTTAAAGTTCCACATATGAAGCGCCAGACAGAACCCTTTAAAGTTCTACATATGAAGTGCCTGACGGAACCCTTTAAAGTTCTACATATAAAGCGCCAGACAGAACCCTTTAAAGTTCTACATATGAAGCGCCTGACGGAACCCTTTAAAGTTCTACATATGAAGCGCCTGACGGAACCCTTTAAAGTTCTACATATGAAGCGCCTGACGGAACCCTTTAAAGTTTTACATATGAAGCGCCTGACGGAACCCTTTAAAGTTCTACATATGAAGCGCCAGACAGAACCCTTTAAAGTTTTACATATGAAGCGCCAAACGGAACCCTTTAAAGTTCTACATATGAAGCACCTGACGGAACCCTTTAAAGTTCTACATATGAAGCGCCTGACAGAACCCTTTAAAGTTTTACATATGAAGCGCCTGACGGAACCCTTTAAAGTTCTACATATGAAGCACCTGACGGAACCCTTTAAAGTTCTACATATGAAGCGCCTGACAGAACCCTTTAAAGTTCTACATATGAAGCGCCAGACAGAACCCTTTAAAGTTTTACATATGAAGCGCCTGACGGAACCCTTTAAAGTTCTACATATGAAGCGCTTGACGGAACCCTTTAAAGTTCTACATATGAAGCGCTTGACGGAACCCTTTAAAGTTCTACATATGAAGCGCCAGACAGAACCCTTTAAAGTTTTACATATGAAGCGCCTGACGGAACCCTTTAAAGTTCTACATATGAAGCGCCTGACGGAACCCTTTAAAGTTCTACATATGATGCGCTTGAAGGAACCCTTTAAAGTTCTACATATGAAGCGCCTGACGGAACCCTTTAAAGTTCTACATATGAAGCGCCTGACGGAACCCTTTAAAGTTCTACATATGATGCGCTTGACGGAACCCTTTAAAGTTCTACATATGAAGCGCCTGACGGAACCCTTTAAAGTTCTACATATGATGCGCTTGACGGAACCCTTTAAAGTTCTACATATGATGCGCTTGACGGAACCCTTTAAAGTTCTACATATGAAGCGCCTGACGGAACCCTTTAAAGTTCTACATATGAAGCGCCAGACAGAACCCTTTAAAGTTCTACATATGAAGCGCTTGACGGAACCCTTTAAAGTTCTACATATGAAGCGCTTGACGGAACCCTTTAAAGTTCTACATATGAAGCGCCAGACAGAACCCTTTAAAGTTCTACATATGAAGTGCCTGACGGAACCCTTTAAAGTTCTACATATGAAGCGCCAGACAGAACCCTTTAAAGTTCTACATATGAAGCGCCTGACGGAACCCTTTAAAGTTCTACATATGAAGCGCCTGACGGAACCCTTTAAAGTTCTACATATGAAGCGCCTGACGGAACCCTTTAAAGTTTTACATATGAAGCGCCTGACGGAACCCTTTAAAGTTCTACATATGAAGCGCCAGACAGAACCCTTTAAAGTTTTACATATGAAGCGCCTGACGGAACCCTTTAAAGTTCTACATATGAAGCGCCAGACGGAACCCTTTAAAGTTCTACATATGAAGCACCTGACGGAACCCTTTAAAGTTCTACATATGAAGCGCCTGACAGAACCCTTTAAAGTTCTACATATGAAGCGCCAGACAGAACCCTTTAAAGTTTTACATATGAAGCGCCTGACGGAACCCTTTAAAGTTCTACATATGAAGCGCTTGACGGAACCCTTTAAAGTTCTACATATGAAGCGCTTGACGGAACCCTTTAAAGTTCTACATATGAAGCGCCAGACAGAACCCTTTAAAGTTTTACATATGAAGCGCCAAACGGAACCCTTTAAAGTTCTACATATGAAGCACCTGACGGAACCCTTTAAAGTTCTACATATGAAGCGCCTGACAGAACCCTTTAAAGTTCTACATATGAAGCGCCAGACAGAACCCTTTAAAGTTTTACATATGAAGCGCCTGACGGAACCCTTTAAAGTTCTACATATGAAGCGCCAGACGGAACCCTTTAAAGTTCTACATATGAAGCGCCTGACGGAACCCTTTAAAGTTCTACATATGAAGCGCCAAACGGAACCCTTTAAAGTTCTACATATGAAGCACCTGACGGAACCCTTTAAAGTTCTACATATGAAGCGCCTGACAGAACCCTTTAAAGTTCTACATATGAAGCGCCAGACAGAACCCTTTAAAGTTTTACATATGAAGCGCCTGACGGAACCCTTTAAAGTTCTACATATGAAGCGCTTGACGGAACCCTTTAAAGTTCTACATATGAAGCGCCTGACGGAACCCTTTAAAGTTCTACATATAAAGTAGTAGTACTTTATTGATCCCAGTTGAGAAATTAAAGTGCATTAGCAGCAATACATGAAGACAGTAAAGTACTCACAGTGCACACAAAACATACTATACACATATAATAAATAAACAAATTGCCAAAAAAAAAAAAAAAACAGTAGGAACAGCATATTGAGCAATGGCACCTGGATTGAACCGAGTGTAAGGGTTCTAGCATGTGTGTGTGTGTACACACACATGTTCTGCAGAGATGCTGATCTGCACGTGTTCCGCACGTTCTGCAGACGACACCCTCCCAGTGCGTTTCATGTGGGGTAA
>JAPDVR010000018.1:1775265-2002765 GCA_026230005.1 Gila orcuttii
TAGAAATATGACCCAGGCAGAAGAGTAATGAAGTGTGTGTGTGTGTGTGTGTGTGTGTGTGTGTGTGTGTGTGTGTGTGTGTGTGTGTGTGTGTGTGTGTGTGTGTGTGTGTGTGTGTGTGTGTGTGTGTGTGTGTGTGATCTCTGTAAACCTGAACTCATCTCTTCTGACAGGATTCAGTGCTGGAATCACGACTGCGCTGATAAACACTACGTATAATAAACCGTTATTGGAAGGAAGTCATAGCGATTGGCCTGACCCCTCCTTGACCCCTGATCAGATTAAAGCATGGGTCAAAGGTCAGGCTGGGTTAGACTTCTACTCTCTGTTCTTCACTCTTCCAGCCAATCACACGTCATTCAGGAGTTCAGTACATATGCAGTAGCATTTGTCTCGTTTTTGTATTTAATTAGTGATACGATTTTAAAAAATTAGATTTATCAGCATGTTTGTAGTTAATTTTAGCCCAGTTTGATCGTAAACTAGTACGCATCTCCTTTTCATATAAAAAAGCAGTACAAAATAAGCTATACACTGTAAACAAATTATTGTAATTTTAACGGTAAAAGACTGTAAACGTGCACTGGCCAAACCGTAACTGACAGTTCAAATATTACATATGGTGAAAAATTGGACATACTGGGACATTTTATGGAATATTACAGTAAATACTAAATACTGTTAAATGTCGCCTACAGTTTTTGGAAGTAAAAGAGAATATCTAATAATTTACAGTGAAACCCCGTAATTAGACATTCCCAGTATATATCTATTTATTTAAACAGCAGGTTTAAATCAACATCATTGAATCAACATAAAGCTATAATAAAAGTAATAAAGTTAAAAAGCATCATAAAAGTCTTCTGAAAGCACACAATAGTTTTGAAAGACAAACATATTGAATTTCAAGCATTATGACTCTCAGCTAAAGCACTCAAATATTATGTTCACACACATTTAAATCCAGAAATGAGTTCGATGAATTGATGGTAAAATGGAAATGCTTCTCGTGGCTTCAAGATTGAGAGGGTCATTTTTTTCGCTATAAACATTTATACATTTAAGAATTTATATTTCTTTAAACGGAGGGGCGACACATTCTAGAGTGTTAAAGAAGTTATTTATGTCCTAATTTCAATGATGCTGTGCAGACTGAGTGACGTGGGCTAAAAGTAACATATAACGTAGACAATATTAGTAGTTATGCTTCCGAATGAATCAGTGTTTTTAACAAATCAGTTGAGTGAATAATACAATGACTCACTCATAGAGACTTGCACACCTACTGGCATAACTATATAACCTACAAACGGAAGCTTGTTACCGCCACACAATTAAACACTTTAAAAGATAATTGCAACTTCTTATCTCACAATTGAAAATTTACATCTCGCAATTCTGACTTTATATCTCCCACTTGTGTGTTATAAAGTCAGAATTGCGTGATATAAACTCGCAATTGCGAGTTATAAAGTCAGAATTGTGAGTTATAAAGTCAGAATTGCGAGATATAAACATGCAAGACAAAAAAAGTCTTAATTGTGAGTTTATTTCTCGCAATTGCGACTTTATATCACACAACTGTGACATTTTATCTCACAACTCTGATTTTACATCACGCAATTGCAAGTTTATATCTCACAATTCTGACTTTATAACACACAATTCTGACTTTATAACTCGCAATTGCGAGTTTATATCACGCAATTCTGACTTTATAACACACAACTGTGATATTTTATCTCACAATTCTGACTTTATAACTTGTAATTGCAACTTTATATCACACAATTCTGACTTTGTAACTCACAAATGCGATTTCATATCACGCGATTTTGAGATAAAAAGTCAGAATTGCAAGATAAAAAGTCACAATTACCTTTTTTATTTTTTATTCTGTGTCGGAAACAAGTTTCCATAACAATCCCCTGCTCATAAACACTGACGGTCTTTCTGCGCTGCACAAACACAGACGAGTGACACAAACTCAAACTGTGACTAAACTTGAGGATAGTGTCTGTTTCAGCACATCAGATCCAGCACTGGAGACACACTGATGCACACATTCCCCACTTCATGACCAGAACTGTTCCAGGACCTGTCTGATACACCACAGGCACACTGTGTCTTCACACAAATAATTAGTATGAGATAAAGAAAACAGAGGGAAAAGTGTATGGGTTAGATGGGCAAGACGGCCCTTAGGGGCCCAATCTGCCATGAGGAAGAGTGATGGTGGCTCCTATAGTCTGAGCCGTCGCCCATCGCTGACCGGTAGGACCGTGTGTGTGTGTGTGGTGTGGGGGGGGGGGGGGGGGTGATAATCGCTGCCATCTGACCCTCTGTCCCCTGAAAAACGATCCCGCTTCAGGAAAGCAAGCACTGACTCCTTTTGTCCAAAGGTGTGTTTCTGCAAACATCCGAATCCTCCTAAAGCCACGATCTCCTCAGTGTTCACTTCAGTGTTCACTTCTGAGGGAGTTTCCTTCAACACCAATCAAGACTTTTATCAGTGGATCTGAACTTAATTTTCTTCAACACACAGATACACCACTTACACCAAAACTGCTGATCATACAAACGTAACAAAACTGTTTTTAAAATAAATGAAACCGAAAACATTAGACACACACAGTCAAAATATATGCATGAAAATGATATTATATTATATTTATATTGACATTTAACATTGTAATATTTGTAGCATAACTGTTAGTCCTTCATTCGGCGTTAATGTAATAAGATCTATAACACCAACAAGTTTGTAATAATTACGTACAGTTAACATTAATTATTTATAAACATGATACAACAATGAACAACTGTATACTTATATATTAACCTTGACATAGCTTAATAAGTTCTGTAAAATATAATAAAGTATAATAAATAATTTTGTTCACTGCTAATTCAAGATGTTTAATGTATTGACTGATGTCAAAAAATTGAACCTTATTTTGAAATATAATCAAAATATTGTAGTTGTGGAAGACAGACTCTTGTGTTGTAGTGTCCTTCTTTATATATTTATATATATTTATATGGATATGATAACTTGATGGTTTGGTAATACTCGTGTTCCACTATGTAACAGCTGCAAAGCAACAGCTAGATATGAAATGTTACTTTGTATTAAATATGAAATTTGTAATACATTATTAACTGGATAAATGTGTTTGTTCAAGTGTCTGGTAAAAGAAATTTTTTTTCTACATGAAAATGTCAAATGTTTCAATTTGCCTCAAACTTTTAAAAATTAAATAAATTTAAAATGAATGAAAATGTTTATTGATATTTTTATAGTGTCCAATTTTAAGCTGGAAAAACTTTTTTCCTAATTTCTATCAAATAGAGGGTTAAAAACAACTGAATAAAGTACGCAAACTTCAGCCTCTGGTTTACGTTCCCGTTTCAGGAAGAGTTTATGAAGAGCTGGAGCAACAAGTGACAGATAAAATAAAGCTGAAACACCGAGTCATCATTACACACAGGAGATAAAGCCTAAATAAAATAAGTCTATTTTCCTCTGTCGTAATCTTATCACAAGAGCCCACTTCAGGTCACGACCCACGGGTTAAAGAATACACTAGTGTGTGCAATACGATTCTGAAACTGCCAAGTGTGTGTGTTCATCTATAGCCGTGACAAGCGTGTGTGTGTGTTCATCTATAGCCATGCCAAGCGCGTGTGTGTGTTCATCTATAGCCGTGCCAAGCGCGTGTGTGTGTTCATCTATAGCCGTGACAAGCGTGTGTGTGTTCATCTATAGCCGTGACAAGCGTGTGTGTGTGTTCATCTATAGCCGTGCCAAGCCTGTGTGTGTGTTCATCTATAGCCGTGCCAAGCGTGTGTGTGTGTTCATCTATAGCCGTGACAAGCGTGTGTGTGTGTTCATCTATAGCCGTGACAAGCGTGTGTGTGTGTTCATCTATAGCCGTGACAAGCGTGTGTGTGTGTTCATCTATAGCCGTGACAAGCGTGTGTGTGTGTTCATCTATAGCCGTGCCAAGCGCGTGTGTGTGTTCATCTATAGCCGTGACAAGCGTGTGTGTGTTCATCTATAGCCGTGACAAGCGTGTGTGTGTGTTCATCTATAGCCGTGCCAAGCCTGTGTGTGTGTTCATCTATAGCCGTGCCAAGCGTGTGTGTGTGTTCATCTATAGCCGTGACAAGCGTGTGTGTGTGTTCATCTATAGCCGTGACAAGCGTGTGTGTGTGTTCATCTATAGCCGTGACAAGCGTGTGTGTGTGTTCATCTATAGCCGTGACAAGCGTGTGTGTGTGTTCATCTAT
The DNA here is from genome assembly GCA_026230005.1 of Gila orcuttii. NCBI lineage: Eukaryota > Metazoa > Chordata > Actinopteri > Cypriniformes > Leuciscidae > Gila > Gila orcuttii. The sequence goes on from JAPDVR010000018.1 coordinate 1,779,559, forward strand.
AGCCGTGACAAGCGTGTGTGTTCATCTATAGCCGTGACAAGCGTGTGTGTGTGTTCATCTATAGCCGTGACAAGCGTGTGTGTGTGTTCATCTATAGCCGTGACAAGCGTGTGTGTGTGTTCATCTATAGCCGTGACAAGCGTGTGTGTGTGTTCATCTATAGCCGTGCCAAGCGCGTGTGTGTGTTCATCTATAGCCGTGACAAGCGTGTGTGTGTGTTCATCTATAGCCGTGACAAGCGTGTGTGTGTGTTCATCTATAGCCGTGACAAGCGTGTGTGTGTGTTCATCTATAGCCGTGACAAGCGTGTGTGTGTGTTCATCTATAGCCGTGACAAGCGCGTGTGTGTGTTCATCTATAGCCGTGACAAGCGTGTGTGTGTGTTCATCTATAGCCATGCCAAGCGCGTGTGTGTTCATCTATAGCCGTGACAAGCGTGTGTGTGTGTTCATCTATAGCCGTGACAAGCGTGTGTGTGTGTTCATCTATAGCCGTGACAAGCGTGTGTGTGTGTTCATCTATAGCCTTGACAAGCGTGTGTGTGTGTTCATCTATAGCCGTGACAAGCGTGTGTGTTCATCTATAGCCGTGCCAAGCGTGTGTGTGTGTTCATCTATAGCCGTGACAAGCGTGTGTGTTCATCTATAGCCGTGACAAGCGTGTGTGTGTGTTCATCTATAGCCGTGACAAGCGTGTGTGTGTGTTCATCTATAGCCGTGACAAGCGTGTGTGTGTGTTCATCTATAGCCGTGACAAGCGTGTGTGTGTGTTCAACTATAGCCGTGCCAAGCGCGTGTGTGTGTTCATCTATAGCCGTGCCAAGCGCGTGTGTGTGTTCATCTATAGCCGTGACAAGCGTGTGTGTGTGTTCATCTATAGCCGTGACAAGCGTGTGTGTGTGTTCATCTATAGCCGTGACAAGCGCGTGTGTGTGTTCATCTATAGCCGTGACAAGCGTGTGTGTTTGTTCATCTATAGCCATGCCAAGCGCGTGTGTGTGTTCATCTATAGCCGTGACAAGCGTGTGTGTGTGTTCATCTATAGCCGTGACAAGCGTGTGTGTGTGTTCATCTATAGCCTTGACAAGCGTGTGTGTGTGTTCATCTATAGCCGTGACAAGCGTGTGTGTGTTCATCTATAGCCGTGCCAAGCGTGTGTGTGTGTTCATCTATAGCCGTGACAAGCGTGTGTGTTCATCTATAGCCGTGACAAGCGCGTGTGTGTGTTCATCTATAGCCGTGCCAAGCGCGTGTGTGTGTTCATCAATAGCCGTGCCAAGCGCGTGTGTGTGTTCATCTATAGCCGTGACAAGCGTGTGTGTTCATCTATAGCCGTGACAAGCGTGTGTGTTCATCTATAGCCGTGACAAGCGTGTGTTCATCTATAGCCGTGACAAGCGCGTGTGTGTGTTCATCTATAGCCGTGCCAAGCGCGTGTGTGTGTTCATCTATAGCCGTGCCAAGCGCGTGTGTGTGTTCATCTATAGCCGTGCCAAGCGCGTGTGTGTGTTCATCTATAGCCGTGACAAGCGCGTGTGTGTGTTCATCTATAGCCGTGCCAAGCGCGTGTGTGTGTTCATCTATAGCCGTGCCAAGCGCGTGTGTGTGTTCATCTATAGCCGTGACAAGCGTGTGTGTGTGTTCATCTATAGCCGTGACAAGCGTGTGTGTGTGTTCATCTATAGCCGTGACAAGCGTGTGTGTGTGTTCATCTATAGCCGTGACAAGCGCGTGTGTGTGTTCATCTATAGCCGTGACAAGCGTGTGTGTTCATCTATAGCCGTGACAAGCGTGTGTGTTCATCTATAGCCGTGACAAGCGTGTGTTCATCTATAGCCGTGACAAGCGTGTGTGTGTGTTCATCTATAGCCGTGACAAGCGTGTGTGTTCATCTATAGCCGTGACAAGCGTGTGTGTTCATCTATAGCCGTGACAAGCGTGTGTGTGTGTTCATCTATAGCCGTGACAAGCGTGTGTTCATCTATAGCCGTGACAAGCGCGTGTGTGTGTTCATCTATAGCCGTGACAAGCGTGTGTGTGTGTTCATCTATAGCCGTGACAAGCGTGTGTGTGTTCATCTATAGCCGTGCCAAGCGCGTGTGTGTGTTCATCTATAGCCGTGACAAGCGTGTGTGTGTGTTCATCTATAGCCGTGCCAAGCATGTGTGTGTGTTCATCTATAGCCGTGCCAAGCGTGTGTGTGTGTTCATCTATAGCCGTGACAAGCGTGTGTGTGTTCATCTATAGCCGTGCCAAGCGTGTGTGTTCATCTATAGCCGTGACAAGCGTGTGTGTGTTCATCTATAGCCGTGACAAGCGTGTGTGTGTGTTCATCTATAGCCGTGACAAGCGTGTGTGTGTTCATCTATAGCCGTGACAAGCGTGTGTGTGTGTTCATCTATAGCCGTGACAAGCGTGTGTGTGTTCATCTATAGCCGTGACAAGCGTGTGTGTGTGTTCATCTATAGCCGTGACAAGCGTGTGTGTGTTCATCTATAGCCGTGACAAGCGCGTGTGTGTGTTCATCTATAGCCGTGCCAAGCGCGTGTGTGTGTTCATCTATAGCCGTGACAAGCGTGTGTGTGTGTTCATCTATAGCCGTGACAAGCGTGTGTGTGTTCATCTATAGCCGTGACAAGCGTGTGTGTGTGTTCATCTATAGCCGTGACAAGCGTGTGTGTGTGTTCATCTATAGCCGTGACAAGCGTGTGTGTGTTCATCTATAGCCGTGACAAGCGCGTGTGTGTGTTCATCTATAGCCGTGCCAAGCGTGTGTGTGTGTTCATCTATAGCCATGACAAGCGTGTGTGTTCATCTATAGCCGTGACAAGCGTGTGAGTGTTCATCTATAGCCGTGACAAGCGCGTGTTCATCTATAGCCATGACAAGCGTGTGTGTTCATCTATAGCCGTGACAAGCGTGTGTGTGTGTTCATCTATAGCCGTGACAAGCGTGTGTGTGTGTTCATCTATAGCCGTGCCAAGCGCGTGTGTGTGTGTTCATCTATAGCCGTGACAAGCGTGTGTGTTCATCTATAGCCGTGACAAGCGTGTGTGTTCATCTATAGCCGTGACAAGCGTGTGTGTTCATCTATAGCCGTGCCAAGCGCGTGTTCATCTATAGCCGTGACAAGCGTGTGTGTTCATCTATAGCCGTGACAAGCGTGTGTGTGTGTTCATCTATAGCCGTGCCAAGCGCGTGTTCATCTATAGCCGTGACAAGCGTGTGTGTTCATCTATAGCCGTGACAAGCGTGTGTGTGTGTTCATCTATAGCCGTGCCAAGGGCGTGTTCATCTATAGCCGTGACAAGCGTGTGTGTGTGTTCATCTATAGCCGTGACAAGCGTGTGTGTGTGTTCATCTATAGCCGTGCCAAGCGTGTGTGTGTGTTCATCTATAGCCGTGACAAGCGTGTGTGTTCATCTATAGCCGTGCCAAGCGCGTGTGTGTGTTCATCTATAGCCGTGCCAAGCGTGTGTGTGTGTTCATCTATAGCCGTGACAAGCGTGTGTGTGTGTTCATCTATAGCCGTGACAAGCGTGTGTGTGTGTGTTCATCTATAGCCGTGACAAGCGTGTGTGTGTGTTCATCTATAGCCGTGCCAAGCGCGTGTGTGTGTTCATCTATAGCCGTGACAAGCGTGTGTGTTCATCTATAGCCGTGACAAGCGTGTGTGTTCATCTATAGCCGTGACAAGCGTGTGTGTGTTCATCTATAGCCGTGCCAAGCGTGTGTGTGTGTTCATCTATAGCCGTGACAAGCGTGTGTGTGTGTTCATCTATAGCCGTGCCAAGCGCGTGTGTGTGTTCATCTATAGCCGTGACAAGCGTGTGTGTTCATCTATAGCCGTGACAAGCGTGTGTGTGTTCATCTATAGCCGTGCCAAGCGTGTGTGTGTGTTCATCTATAGCCGTGCCAAGCGCGTGTGTGTGTTCATCTATAGCCGTGCCAAGCGTGTGTGTGTGTTCATCTATAGCCGTGACAAGCGTGTGTGTGTGTTCATCTATAGCCGTGACAAGCGTGTGTGTTCATCTATAGCCGTGACAAGCGTGTGTGTGTGTTCATCTATAGCCGTGCCAAGCGTGTGTGTGTGTTCATCTATAGCCGTGACAAGCGTGTGTGTTCATCTATAGCCGTGCCAAGCGCGTGTGTGTGTTCATCTATAGCCGTGCCAAGCGTGTGTGTGTGTTCATCTATAGCCGTGACAAGCGTGTGTGTGTGTTCATCTATAGCCGTGACAAGCGTGTGTGTGTGTTCATCTATAGCCGTGACAAGCGTGTGTGTGTGTTCATCTATAGCCGTGCCAAGCGCGTTCATCTATAGCCGTGACAAGCGTGTGTGTTCATCTATAGCCGTGACAAGCGTGTGTGTGTGTTCATCTATAGCCGTGACAAGCGTGTGTGTGTGTTCATCTATAGCCGTGCCAAGCGCGTGTGTGTGTTCATCTATAGCCGTGACAAGCGTGTGTGTTCATCTATAGCCGTGCCAAGCGCGTGTGTGTGTTCATCTATAGCCGTGACAAGCGTGTGTGTTCATCTATAGCCGTGACAAGCGTGTGTGTTCATCTATAGCCGTGCCAAGCGTGTGTGTGTGTTCATCTATAGCCGTGCCAAGCGCGTGTGTGTGTTCATCTATAGCCGTGCCAAGCGCGTGTGTGTGTTCATCTATAGCCGTGACAAGCGTGTGTGTTCATCTATAGCCGTGCCAAGCGCGTGTGTGTGTTCATCTATAGCCGTGCCAAGCGCGTGTTCATCTATAGCCGTGACAAGCGTGTGTGTTCATCTATAGCCGTGCCAAGCGCGTGTGTGTGTTCATCTATAGCCGTGCCAAGCGCGTGTGTGTGTTCATCTATAGCCGTGACAAGCGTGTGTGTGTGTTCATCTATAGCCGTGACAAGCGTGTGTGTTCATCTATAGCCGTGACAAGCGTGTGTGTTCATCTATAGCCGTGCCAAGCGCGTGTGTGTGTTCATCTATAGCCGTGACAAGCGTGTGTGTTCATCTATAGCCGTGACAAGCGTGTGTGTTCATCTATAGCCGTGCCAAGCGCGTGTTCATCTATAGCCGTGACAAGCGTGTGTGTGTTCATCTATAGCCGTGCCAAGCGCGTGTGTGTGTTCATCTATAGCCGTGCCAAGCGTGTGTGTGTGTTCATCTATAGCCGTGACAAGCGTGTGTGTGTGTTCATCTATAGCCGTGACAAGCGTGTGTGTTCATCTATAGCCGTGACAAGCGTGTGTGTGTGTTCATCTATAGCCGTGACAAGCGTGTGTGTGTGTTCATCTATAGCCGTGACAAGCGCGTGTGTGTGTTCATCTATAGCCGTGCCAAGCGTGTGTGTGTGTTCATCTATAGCCGTGACAAGCGTGTGTGTGTGTTCATCTATAGCCATGACAAGCGTGTGTGTGTGTTCATCTATAGCCGTGACAAGCGTGTGTGTGTGTTCATCTATAGCCGTGACAAGCGTGTGTGTGTGTTCATCTATAGCCGTGACAAGCGTGTGTGTGTGTTCATCTATAGCCGTGACAAGCGTGTGTGTGTTCATCTATAGCCGTACTGCTTTCTGAATGAGTCATTTAAAAGTCTCGGAAAATACTCTCTTACCCAAGTGCCTTTATTGTGTCAGAGGCATTTACAAGAACAGGTAGATCAGGAATATAAGTGTGTATTCTGCATAGCAATCCCACAAGGAACCGTGCTCACACACACACACTGGGATTTATGAGCTCTTCAGGGGACTTTCCACACACACACCGTCTTTCCCAATGGAGTTAGGCAATGTCCGGTCTGGCCAATCACGAGTGACGCGTGTGTGCACAGATATAAACTCACACACTTCATGTGAAAGGTTTGATCGACACGGATGAAGGTCTGAGGAAGGACAGGGAGAGGGACGAGGGGTCAGAGGTCAGGCGGGAGATGCTGAGGTCATATTGATGACAGAGGAAGGAACTTTGAAAGAGAAAGAGAGGTGATGAACGACCTGGAAAGATAAGAGAGAGAGAGAGAGAGAGAGAGAGAGAGAGAGAGAGAGAGAGAGAGAGAGATGGTAACTGAGGAGAGATGTTTTATCAATGAATGACACAATGAGAAAAAGTGGGAATGCACTATGACCTTTGACCTCAGTGAGAAGCAAACAGAGGCCAGCGCTCGCCAGACTGTTTAAATGACCCGATGATCCTGCCATGCAACATCATGAAAGATTAATAATAATAATAATAATACATTTATTATCCTATGTATGAACCTCCATTAACACATTATTTAACGCTCCACTGCTCATTTTCTGTCTATGAAGTGATTTCTTTTTAAACATTCTATCTGATAAATGATGTCTTTAAGTGTTGTAACGTAGCTTTGTGCCATCTCAAGATAAAATTACACAGTTCTGTTCAAAACGTTTTTTTATATATATATATATATATATATATATTATTTTTATTCAGCAAGGATGCATTAAATTATGAGATTGGTTGTAAAAAAACGTTTACAACTGTTTCAACACTGATAATAATCATAAATGTTTCTTGAGCATCAAATCATCATATTATACTGATTTCTGAAGGATCATGTGACACTGAAGACTGGAGTAATGATGCTGAAAATTCAGCTTTGATCACAGGAATAAATTACACTTTACTATATATTCACATAGAAAACAGCTGATTTACACTGGAATAATATTTTACTATTTTTTAACCGTTTTTTTTTTTTTCAAAAAAGATTTTTAAAGCTTGGTTTAGCGAACGAGACTTCTTTCAAAAACATTAAAATAATCTTTGTAATGTGTTTAATTTGCATATTGATTCTGATTGGCTCTCAGATGAAAGATTAAAGAGAAAGAGAGAGAAACACAGACACATTTAAATAGGCATTTTCAGATAATAATAGTTATTGACAGATAATCAATTCCAGGGAACATATATATATATATATATATATATATATATATATATATATATATATATATACATTTATAATTTTAGTTTCTAACACTTCTGTTATTGCAGTATTTTAAAGCAAGAGTTTGTAAACAGAAGCTGGTGTTCGCTCGCCCTCCACTGGAGATATTCGGTGTTGCTCTGTGACTTATCAAATATTACATTAAATCTCATTCAAATAACTTAAAGGAAATGCGAGGAAAAAACAGTATTACAACCCATAGTGAAGAATGATATCACACTTTAGGTATAATATTATCATCTGTAATATTATAGATATTTACAGATTACAACAGTGTCCCACATCCTTAAGACAGTCTTTATTCTGTCTTTATTAAATATTGTGAAGCTGATTGAAACTATTTCTATAGGATAAAGCGCTATATAAAGGTGACTGGACTTCACTGTTAGCCTATATTACATTTACATTCAATCACATAAATGTAAATTAATAATATTTATTGTTGCAATATCTAAACAACATGGATACATCCATATTGATACACTGATACTGATATTATCCATATTGGTTATTTGCAGCTGATACACTACATGCTCTTTAAACTATATAATGCATATAACAATATAACATTTATATAGAATTATAGGCCTAGATAACACAGTGATAATAAGAAAATAAGAGCGATACGAGTAGAAAATAAAAAAATCCTCTGTTCCACTTCTTAGAGTGAGAATAATTGAATATACCATAAACTAATAATAATACATAACAACAGAATATGTTATATTCATGTCCTACTGTCGTTATACCTTTTGATTTTCTTCAAAACGTGCGTTTTGATTATTATTTTCTTCTTTCATTGTCTAATCTTTAGTTTAACAAATGAGCATGTGTGTGTGAGAGGCTCAGTGTAACTGCAGTCATGTGATCATGAGAGATTATCATCCTGTGAAAGTCATGAGACAGAAACCTGACTCTGCCAGAGCTAAACCCAGCCAGGCTCTCAATAGTAAACCACAATGGTATATTAAGTAAATCCGGTTATTTGTGCCTTTTTAATAGTGCAGAGAGAACCTTACATTCGCTACAAAAAAAAAAAAAAAAAATATATATTTTCATGGCATAAATGAGAAAAGAGGAGACATAGAGTCAAATTCATCCATCATTCTAGAGGAGAAAAGTGACTTCTATCATAAACAAAAGCATATAAATCCTATAGATGGCGCGCGGTGGCTCAAACACAGAAGCCTTCATTCAACATTGATGTTTATGTTTGTTAGAGACATTTGTGCTCGATACGGGTAATCTTTTAGGTTTATTTTTCCCCCAAAGATTGGTAACTGACATATAACCGGAAATATGACCTATAAAACTCTATACAATTATTAAATACAACGGCCTGTCCAGAATTGACAAACGACTGTGATTGGTCCTCCTTGATAACCGCTGAGAAAAGTAACAAAGAACACATGACAACGTCTCACTTTTTTCTGCTTTACCAAGGTTATAGACATTATTTTACACATTAATAAAGTTCTGAGAACTTTAAAAGATATTAAAAAAAGCAAATAGACAAATATATTAGAATTATTATTTAGACCCGTCGAAACGTCCCGATAAGCCCCTCCCACTCAGTGTGGCGTTCTTGTGTTTGTTATTCTACGCGTGTGTTGTATTTCTGTGAGAGAAGAGCAGCGCGTTCCCGCAACTGAGCATCACAGGTACGCGATTCATCCTCTCACGCTTTCCTTTTTAAACTATTCGCTATGTTGACATTACTGCAAGTGTTACTGCATTATATAAGATGACATATAACATTAAATATAGTAAATATTTGATCATGGGGAAAGGCCTGTTCAGCCCGAACCCATATGAAATGTCTTATTGCATTGCATGCGCAGTTTTTTCAGATTTTCTCATCGCTTTAACTTAATGATTTACGTTTTTATTAATCTTTTAATATCAGAAAGCATGTTACCTATAATACAATTGTCCGCTATAATGTTGACAAAATGGCAAAGCACATTTATATCATCAACTGGATGGCATCTGATGCAAACAGCTGTGTTGTTTTCAGTCATCATGTCTTACGGAATGATTGACAGCTGTCACTCACAGCCGAGAGATTTCAACAATCTCACTCAAACATGCAGCTCAAACATCCAGAAAATCACACAAAACAGTGAGTATTTCACTTACAGGGAAGATTACGTTTGTCGGAAATGTTCTAATAATACTCAATTCCCAGACAGCAACATAGAGTCAGCCCAGATCCGGGCCACATGTGGATTCCACACGTACCAGATGTGGGCCGGATCTGGGCCGACACAATGTTGCTGTCTGGGTTGTAATAGCATATTTCTGCAGTCTTTTCCCATAATTCAGTGTTATATTGTCTCATTATGTGTGTTTTCTGTGCATAGCTGGCCAAATCAAGAGCATGCTCTTCCAACTGGGAACCAGACCGGACACACCGGAACTCCAGGACCGACTGTGAGTCCAGGTTCACCATCACTGACTAGGCTGCTCTCACTCATATTATATTGCTATATAAGAGATATTATATACTGTGTATTATGTAGGGAATTTATCCCACACTCAAAGCAAAAGGCACTCAGTATACTGAAATAAATACTTTAGCCAAAGTGAAATTGCTAATACTACATAAGTACATTTAATACTTGTTCAAATTCTTCTTCAGAAATGTTAACTTTAGCACAAAAAAAAAAAAACATTTAATGTGAACTGTTAAAAATCGATCACAACGTGAGTGAATGTAAAGTTTATCCAGAGTATATCCAGAGATGAGCATAAATACATGAATATTTATTTAAAAAAAATGTATTTAAATAAACCTGCTGTCACTTTAAGAGCTTATGCACAGACTCAATAATATTACTGATACGCATCTGTTTACCTTCACTCAAGACAAAAACTGACTGTGTTTACATGTATGTATACTCTGATTTTTTTTTTAAATTGTGTGCATTTGACCTTTTAGCCGCTTGTCAGTGTTCAAATACTAAATAAGTTTTCCTTTTGCGGCATATTGCACTTTTAATAACTGTTTTTAACAGCAAGCACTCAGCACTTTTTTTAACTCATTCGTCCATGTTTCTTTATCGGTCTAATGTGTCTATCGGTCTAACTTCTGTCCACTAAAAGCTACATGGATATATTTGCATACAGCGATATTTCAACGATATGTAAAAAGTTTAATCAATTCCATGATATATATCGTCATATCAGTCAGTCCTAGCAAGCGGTAATGCTTAAACACGTTTGACTAGCTTCTTGATAAAAACAACAACTGCTTAACTATCAAGACTGACTGGATAACGCAGTTTTCCCCTTGGAAAACTGCTGTATCTGAAAAACTGCCCATCCCTGAGTATAGAAGTTCCCAGGCACATTATATCAGCTCATTTTGGTCTGAAATGAATTCAAGCAATAGCCATCATTTCACCGTCTAGATTAACTATAGACCTGATATAGTCCGGCTATGAGTAACCCACTCTTAGCCAAAATAACTTTGAATTTGGGTACATGTCGTTTTTGCCAGAATAACTTGCGAGATGTATGATATTCCATCATGTAAGCAAAGTCAACAGTGATTACAAGGTTTTTAGTTTCATTTTGTCACTCATTTCATTTCTTTGTGATCTAATTGATGACTATAGTCAATTATTTGTATATGGTTTAGACGTCTATTACATTTTCACTGACAGCCCAAATTTTGCCTTGTTTTAGGCTAGACGTCAGGGCTGTGTTTAAACGGCTATTAGATGTCTTTTAAATTTGCTTGCTGGGAAGAGAGTGTAATAAATAATAACAATCACTGGTGGTTTAAATCTCTGTATTGTTGCACACAGCCAGCAAATGCAGCACTACACAAACCAGTTAGCAAAAGAGACCAACAGACATCTGAAAGAGCTGGGCTCTCAGCCACAGCCCCGGTCCCCTTCAGAACAGGTGAGTAACTGCTCTCGCTCATATTATATCATTATATCAGGGATAGTGTACATCCAGCCGGTTGTTCTCTGAGAATAACCTCCGTCAGGGTGAAGCGGAGAGGTCTTCATCAGCCTGAAGGGGGTTTATTCTGAGATCACACACACACACACACACCTGAAGGGGTTTATTCTGAGATCACACACACACACACACACCTGAAGGGGTTTATTCTGAGATCACACACACACACCTGAAGGGGTTTATTCTGAGATCACACACACACACCTGAAGGGGTTTATTCTGAGATCACACACACACACCTGAAGGGGGTTTATTCTGAGATAACACACACACACCTGAAGGGGGTTTATTCTGAGATCACACACACACACACCTGAAGGGGTTTATTCTGAGATCACACACACACACCTGAAGGGGTTTATTCTGAGATCACACACACACACACCTGAAGGGGGTTTATTCTGAGATCACACACACACACACCTGAAGGGGGTTTATTCTGAGATCACACACACACACACCTGAAGGGGTTTATTCTGAGATCACACACACACACCTGAAGGGGTTTATTCTGAGATCACACACACACACACACCTGAAGGGGGTTTATTCTGAGATCACACACACACACACACCTGAAGGGGGTTTATTCTGAGATCACACACACACACACCTGAAGGGGTTTATTCTGAGATCACACACACACACCTGAAGGGGGTTTATTCTGAGATCACACACACACACACCTGAAGGGGTTTATTCTGAGATCACACACACACACACCTGAAGGGGGTTTATTCTGAGATCACACACACACACACCTGAAGGGGTTTATTCTGAGATCACACACACACACCTGAAGGGGTTTATTCTGAGATCACACACACACACACCTGAAGGGGGTTTATTCTGAGATCACACACACACACACCTGAAGGGGGTTTATTCTGAGATCACACACACACACACCTGAAGGGGTTTATTCTGAGATCACACACACACACCTGAAGGGGTTTATTCTGAGATCACACACACACACACACACACCTGAAGGGGTTTATTCTGAGATCACACACACACACCTGAAGGGGTTTATTCTGAGATCACACACACACACACCTGAAGGGGGTTTATTCTGAGATCACACACACACACACCTGAAGGGGTTTATTCTGAGATCACACACACACACCTGAAGGGGTTTATTCTGAGATCACACACACACACCTGAAGGGGGTTTATTCTGAGATCACACACACACACACACCTGAAGGGGTTTATTCTGAGATCACACACACACACACACACACCTGAAGGGGGTTTATTCTGAGATAACACACACACACACCTGAAGGGGTTTATTCTGAGATAACACACACACACCTGAAGGGGGTTTATTCTGAGATAACACACACACACACCTGAAGGGGTTTATTCTGAGATAACACACACACACCTGAAGGGTTTATTCTGAGATCACACACACACACCTTAAGGGGGTTTATTCTGAGATCACACACACACACACACACCTGAAGGGGTTTATTCTGAGATAACAACCGGCTGGATGTACATTATCGCTACTTGCCACATAAGTAAATAATTAGACACGAAATATTGATCTGAGTTGAAATATTTTATCAGGTCTTTAAACGCAAAGCTTCCGCGGAGAGAGCAGTTTCAGCGGCGAGATCAAACTAGACGGACATTTAAGAGATACGGTTTACAGTCATACACTTATTACACAGCATTTCACCACATAAATAATTATGGGGATAAGATATATTGATTTCAAATTAAACTGAAATCATACCTGTTTGTATCTCATATTCCAACAGTGTACAAAACAATAGTCACAAAATGGCCGCCGCTCCGTTTGTATGAAACAAGAGAGAGCGAGTCCACGATATTGGATGACATAATTAAATAACTGTACACAAAATATTGATTCGAATGAGTTTTAAAACTTTATTAGCTCACTAAACGCAAAAATTCTACAAAGAATAACCGTTCCTAGCGAGCGTACAGCGCTGCTGACTTCAGTGACCCGGATGAGCCTGTGTTTCTGTTTTCAGCGATTGTTATCGAGGAATAACATACCGCTGGATGGTGCGATTGACCAATCAGAATCAAGTATTCCACAGAGCCGTGTAATAAATAAGAGATATTATATATATTATGTAGGGAATTTATCCCACACTCGGATAAATCCGCTCGACCCCACACGCTCATGCTAATGCTAGTCTTCTCACAGCGCCAGCAGCGGATCCAGAAGGACCGTCTGATGAACGACTTCTCCGCCGCGCTCAACAACTTCCAGGTGGTTCAGCGTCGAGCCGCGGAGAGGGAGCGCGAGTCCGTGGCCCGGGCGCGAGCCGGATCCAGACAGCAGGAAAATAACACACATTTGATCATTATCTACTGCTTATTTTTTTATGTGTCATTACCTTAGTAAAAAAGCCTTTAATCTTGCAGGTTGATGAGCTCAATCAAGACGAACAGCTTGTGACATTTGAAAAGTAGGTTCAACATATTCATTGAGGCATGACTTCATTGAGTCTCTGTTGTAGTGTTCAAATCTGTGTGAGAAGAGTTTCAATTCTGTCATCATTTACTCGCCCACATCCCAGACAGTGGCATTATCTTGCTGTCTGGGTTGCTAAAAGCCCTGTGACAAAACCTTAAAGCATTTAGAAAATAATGACGTGAACGGGCCTGTACTAAGGGGAAATATTTGATTTGTGTCAAACTTAGTTCTTTGTGGCTTTGATATTTGGTAACAAAGATCAAACAGCACGTTTGAACTTGTCCAAGAAACAATGAGGTTTGTTTTCACTCTTTAGATTGACATAAAGGTGAGTAAATGATGACATAATTTTCATTTTTGGGGTGAACTAACGCTGATGATATGATATGAATCAAATCTGAACAATGTGGGTCTGGTTAGAGATCTGATTGCAGAAATGTTTATTTGAAAAGAAATGAAGGGTGGCGAATGCAGACAGATGAGGAGCCTGTCACTGAAGAGGACCTGGAGCTTATTAAAGAGAGAGAGACCAATATCCGTCAGCTGGAGGTGAGTGAGCACTTCCTGTATGACATCAGCGTACCAAAATTATCTTTTCTTCAAGACCCTTATGCATTCAAGCTAATCTGGGATAAAATCAGTGGTGGATCGTCACAGCGTACCCAACACTTATTTGGAAAATGGGAGAAGAATAATTTAATTTTTAATTCCTAGTTATTCATTTCATTTCTCAGAATGTGTATTTCTTGTTTGTAATTTCACCATTGTAACACCATAAAATGTTGCTGAATTACTCTTTACTGTGATCATGTCAGATATGCCAATGTAATTATCAGGGGCGTCGTTAGGCCCTTTTTAGGGGGGCTTCAGCCCCCCTAAACTTCTGCCTAGCCCCCCTAAAAATGTGTGATTAATGTAGGCTACACAAATTCGTGTTCGCTTCAGTCTTGTTATAATCAGATTCAGCGCGTTCTTCATCTTCAATCCGCAGCGGCGCCGAGCAGAGAGCACGTCAGACACAGAGGACAGTGTGTGTGTGTGTGTTCATCTGAGCCTCATTGGTCTGTCACTGCTCGTCAATGTCAGAATATTTGAGATGACCAATCAAATCAAAGTAGGCGGGCTTTATGTTCACAGAAGCTGCTGAGCGCGAATTTTAGTGCGACTCGACGCGTACGGTCAAGTGTGAGATAAGATGTAAGTAGCTAAACTTAACATTTCACATTTGACATTTTTTTTGGTCATAAATGTTAAACGAATGACAAAAAATAATCAGGCAAACTAATATAGGTTTGTCTAATTTCGCCATTTTGAACTGAAAATAGGCCTATGTAACGTGACTTATGTAATGTAATAATTAGTTTACTGTCATTGTTAGGGGACAAGAAACATTAACAAAGCCGTTTTCATCATGTTAGGCACAAGATTAAAAATGAATGTGTACATATTGAGAATATAATACAAATTGTAGACTTTAGTAAATTAAAAAAGCTCAGGTTTAAGAAGGGAAGAGAAAGGGATGAAGAGACTGAGAAAAAAAGAAAGAGTGATGGAGATGAGGAGAGAGCAGGTATTGACAAATAATCTACTGCCCACTTACATGGTTTTAAAGTTATTTCTTATCCTTTTTTTGGTCTTAAAAACGTCTTGAAATGCACATCAGAGAAATAAAAAAATGTAACCCCCTACCAACTTCAAATTTAGGACCTCTTTGATTATAAAGCCCTGCCTACGGCCCTGTATTAGCCATAAGATCAATAATGAATGTGTGGCCTACATATTGTGAACTGCATTTAATAAACTTAATTACCTAGCTTTAGTAGCTTTCAGTAAATAAACGCGTCTGAGAAAATTATTCATAGGCAAAATCAACCTATCAGTTGACCCTATCTTCACTGACAGACAAAAATTAAAAGCCTATATCAGTCAAAGCTCTGCTTTAGGAGGGGAAGATATAGGGCAAGATAAAAACAAAGAGAAAAAGAGTGTGATGCTGATGAGGGGAGAAAAATAATCAGCTGCCCACTGACATGGTTTTAAAGCTGTTATCCAAATTTTTTGGCCTTCAAAACATCCTAAAATATGTAGATCAGCGAAATCAAAATATCAAACTGTTTTCCGGGGAAACCCAGAACCCCCCTATCTGCCCTACCTCACATTTGGGACCACAGTGATTATGAAACCCTGCCTTTGCATGGTAATGAAACTGGTTAATAGTGAGCATTAGATCCTTAACTAAAGTGTTACCTTTTTTTATAATTTAAAAACAAAATCATACCCTCATTGGGGGCTTAGCCCCCCTAAAATGAAAATCCTAGTGACGCCCCTGGTAATTACAACCGTTCGGAAAACGATTCAATATGGCGAGTCTGAGTGAATAGAGAAGAGGACAGGACACAAAATCAATAGCCAGATCTTTTTCCCTCCATTGGTAAAAAAAAAAATAATGGATTTTTTTCCATTCATTTCTCCCATAGGGATTTAAAAAGCTAGCTAAGAGGAGAATCACAATATTACAAGCTTTGATTTGAAGCAAAACAAGTATTAGAAAATCTGAAAAAAATACAAAGATTCAAGATTGTGAACTTTTGAGAGCGTAGGGAGACTCGATTACGTCATTTGCAGTGCTTCATGGGAATGGGTGGAGCTAAAGAGCTCTTTTGACATGTTTTGCTTGTTTCGACTCTCTGATTAGTGGAATTTTCTGTACTGCATCATGGGCAATGTAGTGTTTCACCATGAATTCTGCTGAAACATCTCTACCTTATGGTTTTGATAATTTGCCTGTATTTTGGATTACGATCATGGATCACCCCAATAATCAGGTGCATTTGGACCCTGAACCTGTGTGTCTCTGAGCAGTTCGTGACAGAAGACTTTGCCACAAATGGATTCAGCAGTCACTCTAGTCCACCTTTGCAAAGGAACTCGCTCACTCAAGGACCACATCCTGGACTTTCTGGACATTGCTAATTTCACTGATTTCCCAGACTTTGCTCTCATTGATTATGCCTGCTATGGATTTAACAAGCCGTTACAATCTACGCTGATCTGTGATGCCACGCCAGAGTCTTCAGCCATCATGGACACCAGGCCAGAGTGCTCAACCGTCATGGATGCCAGGCCAGAGTTATCAGCCGTCATGGATGCCACGCCAGAGTCTTCAGCCGTCATGGATGCCAGGCCAGAGTCTTCAGCCGTCATGGATGCCACGCCAGAGTCTTCAGCCGTCATGGATGCCAGGCCAGAGTCTTCAGCCATCATGGATGTCAGGCCAAAGTTCTCAACCGTCATGGACGCCAGGCCAGAGTCTTCAGCCGTCATGGATGCCACACCAGAGTCTTCAGCCGTCATGGATGCCAGGCCAGAGTCTTTAGCCATCATGGATGCCAGGCCAGAGTTCTCAACCATCATCATGGATGCTAGGCCAGAGTTCTCAACTGTCATGGATGCCAGGCCAGAGTTCTCAATCGTCATGGACGCCAGGCCAGAGTCTTCAGCCCTCATGGATGCCAGGCCAGAGTCTTCAGCCCTCATGGACGCCAGACCAGAGTCTTCAGCCGTCATGGATGCCACGCCAGAGTATTCAACCGTCATGGATGCCAGGCCAGAGTCTTCAGCTCTCATGGATGCCAGGCCAGAGTCTTCAGCCGTCATGGCCGTCATTCTAGAGTTCTCAACCATCATGGATGCCAGGCCAGAGTCTTCAGTCATCATGGACGCCAGGCCAGAGTTCTCAACCGTCATGGATGCCAGGTTAGAGTTCTCAACCGTCATCATGGACGCCAGGCCAGAGTTCTCAACCGTCATAGATGCCAGGCCAGAGTCTTCAGTCATCATGGACGCCAGGCCAGAGTTCTCAACCGTCATCATGGACGCCAGGCCAGAGTTCTCAACCATCATGGATGCCAGGTTAGAGTTCTCAACCGTCATCATGGACGCCAGGCCAGAGTTCTCAACCGTCATAGATGCCAGGCCAGAGTCTTCAGTCATCATGGACGCCAGGCCAGAGTTCTCAACCGTCATCATGGACGCCAGGCCAGTGTTCTCAACCCATGGTTGTAGGTGGTTCTCAACGTCATGGATGCCAGGTCAGAGTTCTCAACCTTCATGGATGCCAGGTCAGAGTTCTCAACCTTCATGGATGCCAGGTCAGAGTTCTCAACCGTCATCATGGACGCCAGGTCAGAATTCTCAACCATCATGGATGCCAGGCCAGAGTCTTCGGCCATCATGGACGCCAGGTTATCCCTGATCTCTTTGTCTGCCCTGATACAACCATGGAGGTTATCCCTGATCTCTCTGTCTGCCCTGATACTACCACAGAGGTTATCCCTGATCTCTCTGTCTGCCCTGATACAACCATGGAGGTTATCCCTGATCTCTCTGTCTGCCCTGATACTACCACAGAGGTTATCCCTGATCTCTCTGTCTGCCCTGATACAACCATGGAGGTTATCACTAATCTTTCTGTCTGCCCTGATACAACCATGGAGGTTATCCCTGATCTCTCTGTATGCCCTGATACAACCACAGAGGTTATCCCTGATCTCTCTGTCTGCCCTGATACAACCATGGAGGTTATCCCTAATCTCCCTGTATGCCCTGATACAACCATGGAGGTTATCCCTGATCTCTCTGTATGCCCTGATACAACCATGGAGGTTATCCCTGATCTCTCTGTATGCCCTGATACAACCATGGAGGTTATCCCTGATCTCTCTGTCTGCCCTGATACAACCATGGAGGTTATCCCTGATCTCTCTGTATGCCCTGATACAACCATGGAGGTTATCCCTGATCTCTCTGAATGCCCTGATACAACCATGGAGGTTATCCCTGATCTCTCTGTATGCCCTGATACAACCATGGAGGTTATCCCTGATCTCTCTGTATGCCCTGATACAACCATGGAGGTTATCCCTGATCTCTCTGTATGCCCTGATACAACCATGGAGGTTATCCCTGATCTCCCTGTCTGCCCTGATACAACCATGGAGGTTATCCCTGATCTCTCTGTCTGCCCTGATACAACCACAGAGGTTATCCCTGATCTCCCTGTATGCCCTGATACAACCATGGAGGTTATCCCTGATCTCTCTGTATGCCCTGATACAACCATGGAGGTTATCCCTGATCTCTCTGTCTGCCCTGATACAACCATGGAGGTTATCCCTGATCTCTCTGTATGCCCTGATACAACCATGGAGGTTATCCCTGATCTCTCTGAATGCCCTGATACAACCACAGAGGTTATCCCTGATCCCTCTGTATGCCCTGATACAACCATGGAGGTTTTCCCTGATCTCTCTGTATGCCCTGATATAACCATGGAGGTCGTCCATGATCTCCCTGCCTTTCCTGTAATGGCCACAGAGGCCATTACTGAACTCCCCGCCTACTTTGACACGCCCCCAGAGGCCAACCCTAACCTCTCTGTGCTCTTTGCTCCAGTTCTGCCGGCTCTACTGTGGTGGTCACTAGTCCCGCCTGCTCCACTGTGGTGGTCCTCAGCTACTCCTTGGCGGTCTTCATCCCCACCAGCTCTGCTTTAGTTGTCGCCACCTCCACCTGCTCCGCAGTGGTGGTCATCTACTCTGCTGTGCTGGTGTCCTGCTCTGCTGTTGGAATCTGCAGTTCCATCTACTCTGCTGTGGTGGTCATCTGCTCCACGTTGGTAGTCACCAGTCCCATGGACCTGGCCCTCCATCCCGCCCTCGGGCCCCCCTCTTCTCCACCTCCCTCTTGGATTTCTGTCACTGTTTGAGGAGCGTCTGGAATACTCTCATTAAGGTGTGGCTATGTCTCATCCACCGGCTGGAGTGTCCATAATCTCCACCAGAGGGCACTGCTCTCGATTCCTGGGCTATGTCATCATGAACTTCAATTCCCATTACCCATTGCTTGGACTTATTATGTTGTCTGCCTATGTAGCCTCATGTTTTCTCTCACTCATTTCTCACTGAGTGTTCGCTCTGGTTTCCCGTGTCATGGTTTTTGATCTTCTGTCTGTTTTTCTGGATTTTCCTGTTTTTTCCAGTGTTTTCTACTAGACCCCTGCACGGGCCTCAAATCTAGGCCCAAGCCCGGCCCTGGCCCGAGACGCTCAGGCCCTAGCCCGACCCGTGTCCGACAGCTCATCAGAATTATCAGCCCGAGTCCGACCCGAGCCCGTGTTTTTTGTTTTGTTTTTTGTTTTTTTATTACACAGCGGCAGCCTGCCCTATTTGCAGCTATTAATATAGGTCAGTTTTGTTAGTTATGTTTCTTTTTGTTTCTTTAATAAGTTAATTTAGACAAATGTTTGGAGGTTATCCCATCCTCCATTTTTTTTTTTTTTTAAATGACGACCAAGCAGCCAAACAGACAGCGAGTAAAACATGTGATCAGTTTAGCCTCTCAAATCAACGCTAATACTTTACTTGGCTACAATAAAATCCATAGATATAAAACACTTCAAGCACATCACACAGACAGTAAGTTTAATAAATGTATATTTATTAAACCACAGTGAGTAAAACAACATTTTTTGAAATACTGAGTCAGACTCAGGCTGCTTGCAACAGCGCTCGCAAACAAATTAAGCAACAGCCTACAATCTAAATTAAATTAAATAAATTAAAAACAAACTTGCAGGTCATCTTACCTCAAAAATGCACCACAGAATATGGCCATTCTTTTTTTCCAGTAGTTTCCAACAGTTAAACGAAAATAAAGTCCAATCAAACGAAAAACATCAGTAGTTTCCAACAGTTAAATGAAAATAAAGCCCAATCAAACGAAAAGTTAGAACAGTCTCTTAGAGAGCATCGTGGAGAAAAAGAATAGCATCCACAGTGGAAGATTTTAACCCAGTCCTCCTCTCTTCTATCACTCTTCCCGCTGCGTTTTAAGTTGGCCATCTGCGATTTTTCTCTTAATATTCTCCATTATTTGCACACGAGGTGAATCGTTGGTTGCGCTGACGGGAAACCTTCTGTGTGCGTGCGTGCGTGAACATGTCAGTCATATGTCAGTGTATTTATAAGATTATGAAAGTTATGAGGTTATGAAATGTCTTTCTATGTTTGTTTTTCTATCGTTGACATCAACTTCTCATATTTTTTAAATTATTGTCTAAAAACATAAAAAGAAGGATAACCAAAAAAAAAGCCAGAGGCCCGGCCCGCATGTGAACTATGACGTGAAAATTGTCCCGAAGCCCGGCCCTAGGGGCGTAAATAAGTCGGGGCCCGTCGGGCTCGGGCTGAAATGCAGGGCTCTATTTTCTACCCTGTTGTTATCTGGATTATTTGCCCTATGGTTTTGAAAATGTCCCTGTGTTTTGGATTATAATTTTGGATTGCCCCAATAAACAGCTGCATTTTGATCCTCAACCTGTGTGTCTCTGAGCAGTTTGTGACAGGTATATAAACCACCAACTTAGCAACTTTTCAGACCCCTTTAGTGACTTTTTAAATTTTTGTTAAAAAGACTACCCAGACAGCAACATAGTGTCGGCCCAGATCCCAGATACATGTGGATTCCACGTGTACCAGATGTGGGCCGGATCTGGGCCGACACTATGTTGCTGTCTGGGTAGTTGCTTTTAAAAATAAATAAAAAGTCCGACACTGTCTGGTAAACGTCAAATCTAGCAACATTTTGAACTGCTGGTTAACATGTAGTCAGTCACTATATCATAGTTGTTCCGTTGTCTGACAGAAAATAGGCAAATGAGAAGAGCTTTATTGTAGATTCGGCTATAATATTAAAATATAGTATATGAGCACGGATTAGCAGAGAAAACGGTTGCTGTACTGCGTCATCTAGAGACATTTAACAACTTTTTGAGCAGGCTTTAGCTACTCTCCATTGAAAATAGTTGGCAACACTGATCAGCCAATCAGCATAGAGACGTTATTTACGTGATAATAGTTTGAACTGCTCTCACTGATAATCTAGCAACTATCATACAACTGCTGTAAATAAAAAAAAATGTAAATTAGTCAATTTACCAAGCAGCAGCTACAAATTAAAAATAAATGAAGACCCCACCCAGACAGCAACATAGTGTCGGCCCAGATCCGGCCCACATCTGGTACGCATGGAATCCACATGTATGTTGCTGTCTGAGCAAGCTTAAGTTAGATATAACCTGGTGTTATTTTAACGCACACTTTAATACACTGTCGTCACTTATTGATAATGGTAATTGGGTGATGATTGTACAATGTCTCAACTGCCTTCTGCTCTTGATTCAGTCAGACATCATGGATGTGAATCAGATCTTCAAGGATCTCGCAGTCATGATCCATGACCAAGGTGACATGATAGGTGGGTTAGACTAGTTCTCTCTCTTCATTTTTCTGCACAGGTTCAGTCGTTCACATGTTAAAGCCTGCTTTCCTTATGTCATCATACACAGATAGCATTGAAGCTAACGTGGAGAGCGCAGAGGTGCATGTGGAGCGAGGGACCGAGCAGATCCAACACGCCGCGTACTATCAGGTATGACCTTCACACATTGTGACAGATGCTATGTTAACGTATCTGTGATGGTAGAGACTGTTCATGATTTTTGTTTTTTCTCCTTTTAAGAGAAAATCCCGCAAGAGGATGTGTATTCTGGCTCTTGTCATGTCGCTAGTGGCAACCATCTTTGCTATAATCATTTGGCAAGCAATCAGATAAGATGAGAGCTGAAGCTGACAGAAGTACTGGATCCTGCTCCGGTGTTGAGTGTGTGTGTGTGTGTGTGTGTGTGAGTGAGAGTGTCACACTTCTCTGGGACAGTCTTGATTATGATTGCAGCGGCTGAAGTGTGTGTAGAGGGAGTGTGTAGGAGTTGGAGACTCTGCATTGTTTCTTAGATCAAGCCTTAGTATGATACATCACACGTGCACAAATTTCCTTAATTCCTTCATTTTACACAAGAGTACAAAGATAGTCATCATAAGAGAGAGAGAGAGAGAGAGAGGGTAAAGTCACCTCTCTACCTCGAGTGTTGTTTCGTTTGTCATATTCCTTTTCATATCAGACTATACTTTTCCCTTCAATCTTTTTCATTTCCTGCTCCAGATATTATTTTTGCAGAAAACATGAGAACAAAGGAAATGTGAGTCGGTGATCCTGAAGAGCGTGTGTGTGTGTGTGTGTGTAAATCTGCACTCATGTGTTAAACACTGATAGTAAGAGAATAGTTTATATATAATATGTTTGTCTGTGAATTGTATGGAGCAAATACAGTATGGCATTAAAACAAGAATTCAGTTTGCATGAATGTAATTCCTTTTACAACTTGTATTTTGTTGCAGGTCTTGGTAAATTTTTCTCTGAAATTATGCAAAATACATACTCTTAAGAAATATTTATTTCTTTAAATTAACTAAAAGAAACTGTTTTAATGTTGTGTATGATTTGATGCACAGTGCTTTGATTCTCACGAGTAAATGTATTTCTTGGTATTACATAATAAATGTAACGATGGCAGGAGGAATGAAGCAGAGAGCGAATCCAAAAGCAAGCACTTTAATTATCTAACAGACAAGTAATCCAGAAAACTCTAAACTCAGAAACAAGGTACAAGGAACTGGGAATAACACACCATCAAACATTAAACAACCGACAGCCAACAACTGAAACACAGGGGTTTAAATACACAGACAAACAAGATAACAAGGGGGCATGGTTAATCAGAAACACCTGGGGAAACTAATAAACTAGAAAAACTACAAAGGACTACAAAACATGTAACAGAACAGGAAATAACTAAAGTTCACACAAGACAAGGGAAACACAGACAGGAATCATTACATAGCCCCCCACTTAAGGAGTGGATTCCAGACACTCCTCAGAAAACAATAGTCCAGGAGGGTGGTGGGTCGGAGGCGGATCCGGGGTGGGATGGAGGGCCAGGCCCGTGAAACGGAAGAGGGCCTGGAGACTGCGACAGGACGAGAGGCCAGGGTGGAGCAGGCAGTGCAGGCGACCAGGGCGGAGCAGGCTGTGCAGGCGACCAGGGCGGAGATGACCCTTCAGGCGGCCTGGGCGGAGACGACCCTTCAGGCGGCCAGGGCGGAGCAGACGACAGTCCATCGGGCGGCCAGGGCGGAGCAGACGACAGTCCATCGGGCGGCCAGGGCGGTGAAGACCCTTCGGGCGGCCAGGGCGGTGAAGACCCCTCGGGCGGCCAGGGCGGTGAAGACCCCTCGGGCGGCCAGGGCGGTGAAGACCCCTCGGGCGGCCAAGACCCCTCGGGCGACCAGGGCGGTGAAGACCCCTCGGGCGGCCAGGGCGGTGGCTCAGGAACAGCAGACACCGGCTCAGGAACAGCAGACACCACACAGACTCTGGCTCGGGAGCAGACAACACACACCAAGGCTCGGGAGCAGACAACACACACACTGGCTCGGGAACAGACAACACACACACTGGCTCGGGAACAGACAACACACACACTGGCTCGGGAACAGACAACACACACACTGGCTCGGGAACAGACAACACACACACTGGCTCGGGAACAGACAACACACACACTGGCTCGGGAACAGACAACACACACACTGGCTCGGGAACAGACAACACACACACTGGCTCGGGAACAGACAACACACACACTGGCTCGGGAACAGACAACACACACACTGGCTCGGGAACAGACAACACACACACTGGCTCGGGAACAGACAACACACACACTGGCTCGGGAACAGACAACACACACACTGGCTCGGGAACAGACAACACACACACTGGCTCGGGAACAGACAACACACACACTGGCTCGGGAACAGACAACACACACACTGGCTCGGGAACAGACAACACACACACTGGCTCGGGAACAGACAACACACACACTGGCTCGGGAACAGACAACACACACACTGGCTCGGGAACAGACAACACACACACTGGCTCGGGAACAGACAACACACACACTGGCTCGGGAACAGACGGAACAGACTCTGGCTCGGGAACAGACGGAACAGACTCTGGCTCGGGAACAGACGGAACAGACTCTGGCTCGGGAACAGACGGAACAGACTCTGGCTCGGGAACAGACGGAACAGACTCTGGCTCGGGAACAGGAACAGACTCTGGCTCGGGAACAGGAACAGACTCTGGCTCGGGAACAGGAACAGACTCTGGCTCGGGAACAGGAACAGACTCTGGCTCGGGAACAGGAACAGACTCTGGCTCGGGAACAGGAACAGACTCTGGCTCGGGAACAGGAACAGACTCTGGCTCGGGAACAGGAACAGACTCTGGCTCGGGAACAGGAACAGACTCTGGCTCGGGAACAGGAACAGACTCTGGCTCGGGAACAGGAACAGACTCTGGCTCGGGAACAGGAACAGACTCTGGCTCGGGAACAGGAACAGACTCTGGCTCGGGAACAGGAACAGACTCTGGCTCGGGAACAGGAACAGACTCTGGCTCGGGAACAGGAACAGACTCTGGCTCGGGAACAGGAACAGACTCTGGCTCGGGAACAGGAACAGACTCTGGCTCGGGAACAGGAACAGACTCTGGCTCGGGAACAGGAACAGACTCTGGCTCGGGAACAGGAACAGACTCTGGCTCGGGAACAGGAACAGACTCTGGCTCGGGAACAGGAACAGACTCTGGCTCGGGAACAGGAACAGACTCTGGCTCGGGAACAGGAACAGACTCTGGCTCGGGAACAGGAACAGACTCTGGCTCGGGAACAGGAACAGACTCTGGCTCGGGAACAGGAACAGACTCTGGCTCGGGAACAGGAACAGACTCTGGCTCGGGAACAGGAACAGACTCTGGCTCGGGAACAGGAACAGACTCTGGCTCGGGAACAGGAACAGACTCTGGCTCGGGAACAGGAACAGACTCTGGCTCGGGAACAGGAACAGACTCTGGCTCGGGAACAGGAACAGACTCTGGCTCGGGAACAGGAACAGACTCTGGCTCGGGAACAGGAACAGACTCTGGCTCGGGAACAGGAACAGACTCTGGCTCGGGAACAGGAACAGACTCTGGCTCGGGAACAGGAACAGACTCTGGGCCGGCCATCTTGTCCGTAGACACTGACTCGGAGGCGGCCATCTTGTCCGTAGACACTGGCTCGGAGGTGGCCATCTTCTCCGTAGACACTGGCTCAGGGGAAGTGACGTGAACAGTCTCTGGATCAGCAGAAGTGACGTGAACAGTCTCTGGTTCGGCCATCTTGTCCGTAGACACTGGCTCGGAGGAAGTGACATGAACAGTCTCTGGATCAGCAGAAGTGACGTGAACAGTCTCTGGTTCGGCCATCTTGTCCGTAGACACTGGCTCGGAGGAAGTGACGTGAACAGTCTCTAGATCAGCAGAAGTGACGTGAACAGTCTCTGGTTCGGCCATCTTGTCCGTAGACACTGGCTCGGAGGAAGTGACGTGAACAGTCTCTGGATCGGCAGAAGTGACGTGAATAGTCTCTGGATCGGCAGACGTGACTCGAACAGTCTCTGGATCGGCAGACGTGACTCGAACAGTCTCTGGATCGGCAGACGTGACTCGAACAGTCTCTGGATCGGCAGACGTGACTCGAACAGTCTCTGGATCGGCCGGGACCAGCGGCGAGGACTCTGGGCTGACAGGAAGTACAGGGAGGACTTCCAGGTATTGCGGGACGCGGGAAGTCCTCTTCCTCCTCCGTCTCCGAGAGCAAGAGGGCGCTGGGCTGGACGGGACCAGCGGTGAGGGCGCTGGGCTGGACGGCGTCAGCGGCAAGGAAGCTCTGGCTTTTGCTCGAAGACTGGCTCTGGCTCTTGCTCGAGAACTGGCTCTGGCTGGACGTGGCTGACGTGAAGCTCTGGCTGGACGGTCTCTGGCTGGACGGTCTCTCGATCGGGTACTGTAGGGTTGCGGAGCTCCTCCTCCACCAAGCCCACAGTAAAAGTTGAGCCGCTCAACAAAAGGGCCAGTTCGATATACTGCTCAAGGGTCCCGTTAAAGTCATGCAGGGGCATGAATGAACCGAGCGGTTCAGATAGGCCTCCCCGAAAAAATATCATTAGACATAAATCGTCCATACGAGACAGATGAGCCAGCTCCAAAAAGTCCCTCACGTAGTCCTCAATTGGTCGATCCCCTTGACGGAGACATACAAGTTGTGCTGCTGGATTCATGTTGGTCGGTTGTTCTGTAACGATGGCAGGAGGAATGAAGCAGAGAGCGAATCCAAAAGCAAGCACTTTAATTATCTAACAGACAAGTAATCCAGAAAACTCTAAACTCAGAAACAAGGTACAAGGAACTGGGAATAACACACCATCAAACATTAAACAACCGACAGCCAACAACTGAAACACAGGGGTTTAAATACACAGACAAACAAGCTAAACAAGATAACAAGGGGGCGTGGTTAATCAGAAACACCTGGGGAAACTAATAAACTAGAAAAACTACAAAGGACTACAAAACATGACACAGAACAGGAAATAACTAAAGTTCACACAAGACAAGGGAAACACAGACAGGAATCATTACAATAAAGATCAAATAAGTTTTAATACATTGTTCTTCAGCTCTTCTTATCTACTTAATTGTATTTCAGTTGATCAGAGAAAGAAACGAAATAAATAACAATATAGCATTTAAAAGTTTGGGGTCAGAAATATATATATATATATATATATATGTGTGTGTGTGTGTGTGTGTGTGTATATATATATATATATATATATATATATATACTTTTATTCATCAAGATGCTGTTCTTTTGAACTTTCTGTTTATCAAAGTTTATCAAAAATAAAATGTATGACGTTTTCCGCAAAAATCTGAAGCAGCACAACTGTTTTCAACATTGATAATAATCATAAATATTTCCTGAGCATCAAATCATCATATTATAGTGATTTCTGAAGGATCATGTGACACTGAAGACTGGAGTAATGATGCTGAAAATTCAGCTTTGATCACAGGAATAAATTACACTTTACTGTATATTCACATAGAAAACAGCTGTTTTACACTGGAATAATATTTTACTATTTTTACAGTATTTGTGATTAAATAAATGCAGCTTTGGTGAGCAGAAGAGACTTTCGAAAAATCTCACTTTTGAAAAGAAGTGCAGGTTATATCCTTCAAATATAGGTTTTACTTGTAATGCTTTTATTTCCAAGCCCTCCATAAGCTTTACAAATCATAAAAATATATTATTATTTACATGATAAATAATAATAAAAAAATGTCTTGGTCCTATATTCTTAGGAATGAACTGATTTAAGTAAGACAGCAAAGCGCCATATAACTGTTCAGCCACCAGGTGGCGCACAATAGACATCAGTGACCGGCTCCTCAGGGGTCAAAGGTTACCGTTACTCAAGGTTGTGCTCTGTTGCTCAGATCTGTTTCAGCATCACAAATTATAATACTAACTGAAGTTAATGCTGATTTGAAGAGCCTGTTGAAGTTATTTTCGAGTGGTTCTTGTGCATCATTAATAATATGCATGATCAGTCGAACACCCCCACTGTCCTCCACTGATTAACACCACTGACCCTCACACACCTCACACACGGCATTCTGGGACAGTCTTGATTATGATTGCAGCGGCTGAAGTGTGTGTAGAGGGAGTGTGTAGGAGTTGGAGACTCTGCATTGTTTCTTAGCTCAAGCCTTAGTTTGATACATCACAAGTGCACAAATTTCCTTAATTTCATGTAAAATTATTTTCATTTGACCTCTGACCATTGTTTCACCAGGAAGGATTCTTGTTGGTCCTGGAGCAACATTTATATCAGCCATCAGATTTCAGCAATGGGGAATTGGTTTGGCTGTGTCTTATTTTACACAGTTATAAAATAACATCATTGTGTCTTTAAAGGGATAGTTCACCCAAAAATGTAAATTCTGTCAGTAATTACTCTCCCTCATGTTGTTCAACCCCGTAAGACCTTCGTTCATCTTCAGAACACAAATTAAGATATTTTTTATTAAATCTGAGAGCTGGATCACTCCTCCATAGGCTTCTAAGGGATTGAAACTTGCCAGCCCTGAAAAGTTATTAAAGACATCGTTAAAATAGTCCAAGTGACTACAGTGTCTCAATCTTAAGTTTATCAAGCGACGAGAATACTTTTTGTGCGCAAAAAAAACTAAAATAACGACTTTATTTCAACTCTTCATTTCCTTCTCTGTGGGCCTCGAGTGAGTTCACTAGTGTAACAGCGCAGCGCTTCTGTGTTGTACGTCACACGCATCACACACACATGACCAGCGTCGGCCAATAGTGAGCCTACGTGTGACGTATTACTACGCAATCACACTACGCTAACTGACTCGAGGCCCACAGAGAAGGAAATGAATAGTTGAAATAAAGTCGTTATTTTTGTTTGTTTTTTCTTTAAAAATACTTTAATAACTTTTCGGGGAACAAGTGTCAATCCCTTAGAAGCCTATGGAGGAGTGATCCAGCTCTCAGATTTAATCAAAAATATCTTAATTTGTGTTCTGAAGATGAACGAAGGTCTTACGGGGTTGAACAACATGAGGGAGAGTAATTACTGACAGAATTTACATTTTTGGGTGAAATATCCCTTTAAGAGAACAAAGATGGTCATCATAAGAGAGAGAGAGAGAGAGAGAGAGAGAGAGAGAGAGAGAGAGAGAGAGAGAGGAAAATGTGAGTCGGTGGTCCTGAAATTTGTGTGTGGTGCGTGCGCGTGCGTGTGCGTGTGTGTGTGTGTGTGTGTGTGTGTGTGTTTGTGTGTGTGCGCGTGCGTGTGCGTGTGTGTGTGTGTGTGTTTGTGTGTGTGTGTGTGCGCGTGCGTGTGCATGTGCGTGTGTGTTTGTGTGTGTGTGTGTGTGGTGCGTGCGAGTGCGTGTGTGTGTTTGTGTGTGTGTGCGCGTGCGTGCGTGCGTTTAATTAGGTTTTTGATTCCACATAAAAACTACAGCTTTTTAAATCGATGTTACATTAAATGAGACAAAGTAAAATTAAAAATAATATGCAGCATTTATTCTAGGCTTATCGTACCATTCCCCCCTCCCCCCCTCAATTGCATGCTAGTAAACCATTCATTTGTTACCATATTGTTAGCCATTTTATAATGTGTATCACTGTATGAATACGCAGGATTTACTCATTTGAAGTGTGTTTCTCTGAGGAAGATCATAAGTACATCAGCCTGAGATCATGTGTCATGAAGAGCAGTAGCGTGGGTTACACACACACACACACACACACACATACACACACACAGATGGTGTTGTTGTATTTTAATCACACACTCTTGTCTAAACTCAACACATGTGTCTCCGACTCTGACACAAAACTTCACTGTGCAACAGGAAATATGACCGAGCAAACATTACAATATTACGGTCAAGGTTTGTGTAAATAAAGCTCATATGCCAAAGGGGGAAAACATCAAGCGGGACAAATTACGCTATTATATTTCCAATGTCCATGATCACAGTATATCTCTAATTGAATGTCATTATGTGTGTATATCAGGGTTATTATAGTTAGGCCTAAGTAAAAATATAAAAATAACTTTCATTATTTTCATTACTCGAAATAGTCTTTAACTGAAATAAAATAAAATACGAAAAAAAATTAAATATTTCTAATTTTCAAAAATAATAATAAAAACTATAGACATATTTTAAAAAAGACATTTAAAAAATATAAAACACAAAAATATGAATAATATATACAGAAAAACTAATAGTATCTCAATTACACTAAAATAACACTGTTGTAAACACATAAGGTTTCCCAAAGGTACATGGGAAAAGATTTTTTCATTTTGACATATCCAGGCGTGTATTAAAGCATTATTCGGCAGAGACTCTCCACTCGCGCTGTCAGAGATATTTTAGGACATAATAAGATGTGATGTAAGAAACACTGAGGATCGCACAGGTTTGTATTTCTCTCTCAGCGAAGGTGTCCTCGCTCCCGAGACTCAGAGCTGTTCTGTAGATTAATGACCGAACAGGTGCTTCATCTGTCACTGAAACACACACACACACACACACACACACATTGATGCTGTCATAGCGTTTCATTATAATGGAAGTTCTGGATACATTTTGCAGACCTCACACCAATTGCTATGCTTTAATTCCCTGTTTCTCTCTCTCTCTTTCCCCCTAATACCTCTAGTTTTGTTTTCTTCCAGTTGCGCTCCATTTTTCTGGCTGCTCTCTTAAGGGATCACTCTATTCTATTATGCCCTCAGGAATATTATTAATAAAGCATTCTTTAGTGGCAGAAGTGATAGGTCTAACATATTTGTAACACGGAGTCGGCTTTGCAGCCTTGGCTAAATGAAGTTTACATGAGACTAGATAATGATCTGAGATGTCGTCGCTCTGCTGCAGAATTTCAACAGCATCAACATTGATTCCATGTGATAATATTAGATCTAGAGTATGATTACGACAATGAGTGGGTCCTGACACGTGTTTTCTAACTCCAATAGAGTTAAGAATGTCTTTAAATGCCAATCCCAGTGCATCTTTTTCATTATCTACATGTATATTAAAATCACCAACAATTAGGACTTTATCTGCAGCCAGTATTTGTTACGGAACAGAGGACCCGGAGACAGAAGAACAGGTGATAGTTTATTTTGCAGTAATGGGCAAACAAACAGGTAAATGGCCAACACAAGGGAGAGGAGAGCACAGGTCACAGACGCTGGAGAGGATCGATGGAGAAGAACGTAGGAGATGATCGCTGGAGGTACACGGAAGAAGACACGGGAGATAAAGGTCCTACAGGTTTCACACACTTGGGTAAAACGAGACTAGACCATGAGGGAAGGTGAGTGGTTTTATGGTGAAGTTAATGAGGGAGGTCGCTGACAGGTGCAGGTGATTGTGAAGGAGGTGCAGGTGTGGGCCAAGGAGGATGCTGGGAAATGTAGTGAAGGAGGTGATGACCGTGACAGTACTAACTCTGATAGAAAATCAGCAAATTCTTTGATAAACTCTGTATGGTGCCCTGGTGGCCTGTATAAAGTAGCTAGCACAAATGTCCAGCGGGATTTATCATTTACACTAGATAGTGTTACATTAAGCACCAACACTTAAAAATAATTATATTTAAAACAAGACTTCTCAGTAATTACAGCAACACCTCCCTCTTTCAGATGAGGCTCATGTTTACAACAGTAATCTTGGGGGGTGGACTCATTTAAAGTAATGTAATCTTTGGTTTTAGCCAGTTTATGTCAAACACAGCACATCTACAGTAGGTTATAATCTGTAATCATATCATTAACAATTAGCGCTTTTGAAGTAAGGGATCGAATATTTAGCAACCCGAGCTTTATAATTTGTTCATCTGTATTATATCTGTTTTTTATTTGTTGAACATCAATTACATTCTTACCCTTAAATGGGTTTGGGAGTTTTTTGGGGGACAGACACAGTCTCTATATGATGATATCTAGGTGAAAGAGTCTATGTGATGGGATTTATCTGACTAAATCCCTCATTGCTGACAGAGAATGCTATACTATACATGTAACACGAAGTGCAAGTGACAATAACAGGAGAAGACATTACTCACCGTGTTTGTTGACTGATCCTACTCACGACAGTTGTTTAATAGACTAATATAATAGGCACGAGTGCACGAGAGAAAAAAAGATGGCAAGCACGGATGGCAGGTTTACAGGCTAGCGAGATACTAGCGTGTTGTGCTAGCGATAACGATTTAGTTAAAAGCTAGCGATGTCAGATTAATGTGATAAGCAATATTAGACAATATCTAATATATGTTGATGAGTAAGTTATATTTAGCAATATAAACAAGAAGGAATGATAGTAAAATAGAGATTCAAAACAGAAAGCTATACGGAGCATACAGACACAAACCAGCAGCAAGGCAGACACACACAAACACACTCTCTCTCTCTCACACACACACACACACACACACACACACACACACACACACACACACACACACACACACACACACACACACACACACACATACTCTCTCTCACACACACACACACACACATATACACACACACAAGGGTGTGGGGTGTGGATCTATATATAGATGTGCTAGTGTCTGATAGCCAGTTCATGTCTGACCCTCCAACACACTCTCTCAACAACACACTCAGCTCTGAACAACACACTCTACTACGATCTCCATGTTTATACAGAGGGAAAGCACAGAGATTCAAAGGATGCCATGTTTATTAGCACTTCCACTGATCCCTGAGTCTGTAGAGATGGTTTGTCCTCAATTTCCTCCTCAGGTGAAGTGTGTTTTACCCCAGAATGTAAATGAAAGGCACCTTCAGCTGCCAGACTGTGGAGTGGGGTGTGTGTGTGTGTGTATGTGTGTGTGTGTGTCCTGTTAACCAGGAGTTATTTTCAAACCAGAACAAAACTGAAACACCCTGATGTGTCTCTCAAGGAGAAAAGTAGCGTCCCGGTGTCATGATCTCATGCCTCATTACTGAGATGTTTCAGCCAAAAACACTGCCTGACATTCTCCTTTACACCTGAAGCAAAGTCCTTGAAAAATGTTGAATTGTACATGCAATCTTTTTATTAACAAACAAATATGTTTATATTATTTTGTATGTAATTTTGGGGGTATAAAGCACTCGATTTACTTCATTACTATTCTCAAGTAGCCTATTTGGGGAATTGGGAATATTTTGTGATGTAAATTCCATTCCAAATCGATGAATTGTTGAATAATACTTAACATTTACAAAAGGTTTTAGTCAGTTCAAAAGGTTTTAAATGTAATATATTAAGGGTTTTATTCATGGGACCATAACAGTTTTTGTTGTATTCTCAGAAAATCTCATGGATCTTTCTTTATATAGACACCAAAAGAAATTTAAATAACCATGGGCATGAAATATTACACTATTTTTAATAGAGCAAGGAATTCATTAAAGTCACAAAAATTAAAGTCCCCTATAGTCAATCATTTTATCCCTTAAAACTCATCTCTGATCACCAAAATTATACATGCCTTAAGCTTCATGCCTTAAAATATCTTGAATGTAACTCGACACCCTTGCCTCATTTAGTATGCGCGGCTCTATTGATATGCTAATGAGCCCCGCCTCCACTCACTCACTCAGAGATCCACTCGTTGACGATCACACGTTGATCTGATTGGTTACAAGGTAGTTTGTGACGTCAGAAACACCAGCGATTTCAAACCGTGTTTTTGAGACTGTCTTTGGTTCACTGCAGTTTTAAGGAGAAAATACTCAGCAATGCTGTCGACTTATGAATTTACACATGGTTTGTGTTAAAGCATATTAAAAACACCACATAGACATATAAACAACATTAAACGCTGGATTTTCACCACAGGGGGACTTTAAGAATGAATAAACCCATGTTGTTGGCTATCAATAAGATTAAGATAATAGAGTAACTAGTCATTTTGTTTATTTTAAATTAGAACATTAACCATAAGCATGACTTTTTGATGCACTTTGTTAAACAACAACAGACAAATCGTCCAAGGCTTTCGCATGTCTGATTGACGCTATGCGAACGCCTCTCCGTGAGCCGGTGTCTGAAGCATGTGTGCAACACACCGATGAAACTGGCCTTTGAAGTGGCCATGTGATGACAGGTCAGCGAGTTCGCGAGACTAGAAACAGACACACGAATACACACAATCAGATTCTAATTGTCTGAAGGAAGACACACAGTTGTGTGTGCGGTATGGCAAAGCAATGCAGCGTTAAGTTCCCTTCTCAGGGAACCAGAAACAAACTTTGTTGCATTATTTTCCTGTTATCTCTGTAAAGCTGCCTTGAAATAATCTGTGTTGTAAAAAGTGCTATAAAAATAAAGGGGACTTGACTGCTAGATGTAATGCTCTTGCTATTTGTGTTTAGGCTGTAATGTATATATATATTTATATATATACTGTATATAGGCTAAATAATCACATACAGTTGAGACAAAGTTGAGACAAAAAGCATCTTATTTTTATGAGCTAATTGTGAAAAATATAAACTACTTATGGGTATTATTGATTGATAATATCTTAGTCTACAAGCTAATGAAATGTCATGTGGCATGTCATGTGGAAATTCACTTCTTTTCAGTATCTATCCATTTTTGTGTCTATTTCAACTGTACTCAGTCTACCCTATAGAGTCGGGGGTTTTGTGGAGGTTTTTTTTTTTTTTTTGTATTTCGAATTAATGGTCTTAAAATATTATTAGTTAAAAAAAAATCTAAAAAAAAATCACTCGTTCACTTTTGGAGCCCCTATTGAGTGACGCCCCTAGCATTTGCCTATTCGCCTATATATAGCCACGGGCTGGCCCTGTTGACAGCCCTATAACTTAATTCACTGCAACATAATTCAAGCTGATTTAAATCATGCCATCATACTAAAATTAGATCTAATGTTCCAAAAGTATTCACAACTTTTGGGATTTCAGGAGAAACATCCCAGACAAAGTCACACACAGTCTAACAACTGAGAACTTGAAGTCCATTACGTTTCCAAAACTGTGCGCAGTAAAACTGTCCTGTGTGTGTCTGCAGTCTCGGGTTTCTCTGTGTGTGTGTGTGTGTGTGTGTGTGTGTGTGTGTGTGTGTGTGTGTGTGTGCAGCAGACCAATTATCTGAGAGAGAGAGAGAGAGAGAGAGAGAGAGAGAGAGAGAGAGAGAGAGAGAGAGAGAGAGAGAGAGAATATACAGCGCGCGTGTTGATTCTTCTTTCCCATCATGGATCCTTTGACTAATTTCCCAGAGAATAACGCGACCGAGTCTCTGGAATATCCAGTGTGCTCAGAGTGGAAGGAAAATCCCGAAGGATCAATGTTTCATCTCGCTCATATCCTGCTGGTTTTAGGGTTCATGGGAGGCAGTGGCTTTTATGGATTACTCTACATGTTCTGCTTCTTATCGCTGGGGTTTTTGTGCTGCTCGATCTGGTCGTGGTCCGACCCGTGCACGAGCGACTCGTTCTCGTGGACCTTCGCGCTCTTCGCCTTCAGTCTCGCGCAGCTCGTGCACGTGTCCTACCGACTGAGAAGAGTCACTTTCGAGAAGGAGTTTCAGGATCTCTACGATTACATGTTCAAAAAGCTGGGGGTGTCCTTAATTAACTTTGGGAAGATCGTTGAGTGTTGTGACGGCGATATCCACACTATAGATAAAGAGCAATGCTTCGCCATAGAGGGCAAAACCCCGATCGACAAACTCTCAGTTCTGCTCTCAGGCAGGTGAGTAACGTTATTAAAGGAGTAGTTCACTTTAAAATGAAAATTAGCCTATGATTTACTCTCCCTCAAGTCATCTGTATATGACTTTCTTCTTTCAGACGAATACAATCAGAGTTATATTAATAAACACCCTGACGCTTCCGCTCAAAAAAGCTCAAAAAAGTGCATCTATCCATGATAAAAGTGCATCTATCCATCGTAAAAGTGCATCTGTCCATCATAAAAGTGCATCTATCCATCATAAAAGTGCATCTGTCCATCATAAAAGTGCATCTGTCCATCATAAAAGTGCATCTATCCATCATAAAAGTGCATCTGTCCATCATAAAAGTGCATCTGTCCATCATAAAACTGCATCTATCCATCATAAAAGTGCATCTGTCTATCATAAAAGTGCATCTATCCATCATAAAAGTGCATCTGTCCATCATAAAAGTGCATCTGTCCGTCATAAAAGTGCATCTATCCATCATAAAAGTGCATCTGTCCATCATAAAAGTGCATCTGTCCGTCATAAAAGTGCATCTATCCATCATAAAAGTGCATCTATCCATCATAAAAGTGCATCTATCCATCATAAAAGTGCATCTGTCCATCATAAAAGTGCATCTATCCATCATAAAAGTGCATCTGTCCATGATAAAAGTGCATCTATCCATCATAAAAGTGCATCTATCCATCATAAAAGTGCATCTATCCATCATAAAAGTGCATCTGTCCATCATAAAAGTGCATCTATCCATCATAAAAGTGCATCTATCCATCATAAAAGTGCATCTATCCATCATAAAAGTGCATCTGTCCATCATAAAAGTGCATCTGTCCGTCATAAAAGTGCATCTGTCCATCATAAAAGTGCATCTGTCCATCATAAAAGTGCATCTGTCCATCATAAAAGTGCATCTGTCCATTATAAAAGTACATCTATCCATCATAAAAGTGCATCTATCCATCATAAAAGTGCATCTGTCCATCATAAAAGTGCATCTGTCCATTATAAAAGTACATCTATCCATCATAAAAGTGCATCTATCCATCATAAAAGTGCATCTATCCATCATAAAAGTGCATCTATCCATCATAAAAGTGCATCTGTCCATTATAAAAGTGCATCTATCCATCATAAAAGTGCATCTATCCATCATAAAAGTGCATCTGTCCATCATAAAAGTGCATCTGTCCATTATAAAAGTACATCTATCCATCATAAAAGTGCATCTATCCATCATAAAAGTGCATCTATCCATCATAAAAGTGCATCTATCCATCATAAAAGTGCATCTGTCCATTATAAAAGTGCATCTATCCATCATAAAAGTGCATCTGTCCATTATAAAAGTGCATCTGTCCGTCATAAAAGTGCATCTGTTCATTATAAAAGTACATCTGTCCATTATAAAAGTACATCTGTCCATTATAAAAGTGCATCTGTCCATCATAAAAGTGCATCTGTCCATCATAAAAGTGCATCTGTCCATCATAAAAGTGCATCTGTCCATCATAAAAGTGCATCTGTCCATCATAAAAGTACTCCACAGGCTCCGGGGGGTTAATAAAGGTCTTCTGAAGCGAAGTCATGCGTTTGCGTAAGCAAAATTTCCATATTTAACACATTACAAAGTAAATTTCTAGCTTCCAGCCAAATGAACATACACAGTCTGCTTTACGCTTAAAGCGCAACTTACGCAACTAGGGGTGTAACGATTCCCTCATGTCACGATTCGATATATATCACAATACTGAACTCATGATACGATATTATTGCGATACTCCAAGACATATGATAAAAGTTTAACAAAAAAATTACTGTTGATTAAAATGCTAACTTTAGTTTTACATTGTGTGTGTGAATGAATAGGATGGACTTGGTGCTGAAACCCAATGAACAGGACAATAGAGACACCAGAATAAAAATATTCATGATTCTGAAGCTGAAAATACATAATTATTTTAGACGAATGTGCTTGCACTCTGTCACTCACTAGATATATTTAAAATATTGTAGGCCATTTATTACTGTTAACATCAGACATTTGGCATTATCAGGACACACAAATATTCCCATATCCCCATTGCATTATTATACATTGTATTCAACATTATTAATAGAAGATTAATGTAGTACTGACACTAAAACTCTTTTAAAAAACTAAAACCACTTTTTTCTAATTTTCATATTGAGTGAACTATACACAATACAGATTGTCACTATCCACGATACATATTGTTGCCTTTTTGTATTGCGATATATTGTGACACGATATATTGTTACACCCCTATACGCAACTCATGATGTCAGAAGTAGTGTAGTGTAGGTCATGGCGTATGTCAGCAGTCGCATTACTCGTGTAAGTTGCGCTTTAGACTGAAGTAGAATCCGTATGTTCATTTGACCGGAAGCTAGTTATTTTACTTAATAAAGTTTTAAATATGCATATTTTTCTTACACAAACGCATGGACTTCAAAACAGAAAAAGCAATTCACTGCCATTATAAATAATATAATAAATAATTTTAAAGTGAACTACTCCTTTAAGATACTTCTGACTGTATGTAGGGGTGTTCGATATTGACAAAAAATTGTATCTTCATATTTTCTGGGATTTTATCGGTAACAATAATTAGACTATATTTTGCTGAGCGTGTTTATTGTATTGGTACTTTGGCAGGTTTAGGACTGCTGTGAACAGAGATCCTTAAGTTTTTTTATATTCCTCATATTGTGTGCGGTGGTCAGTTCGGATCAGGGACAGAATTCATTTTTTCCAATATTTGTCCAATATGTTTAAATCGCTTTTTTACCTTTTATAGGATTTATTTTTTACCTTTTTAAAGCTATTTTTAACCTATTTAAAAGTATGCATCATATTTTGTGTCAAATTCTTACATTTAATCAGTTAAGACACAATAGGACGGTTACAGCAACATAGTGTCGGCCCAGATGTGGCCCGGATCTGGGGACACTATGTTGCTGTTTAGGAAATTAAATCAGTATCAACAAAATTCATCTTTGCAATGCACAAAAGCATTTCCACAGACTGTTTAATTTATTTATTTACTATTTAACCTGCAGTTACACATGCATAAATAATGTTTTGATGTTTTAAACATAAAACGTTGAATATTGATATATTGAAATGATTTAAAAATATATATATATACTATAAAAGTGAAATTAAAACCGCCAGTAGATGGCAGCAAGTCACTGTTAATGAGTGAGTCATTGAATCGTTCATTCAGTAATGAAACACAGAGACGCAAAACAGTCCTGTGTCTTTGTTTGGAACTAATTTCGTTGGTGAAATAGAGCAAAAACAGGCGATATTGTGTCTAGAATGTAAGTCACTTCTTGTTTATTAACTTCTTGTTTATTGAACTGTTGGATAAAATTAATATTAATCATGCTGATACTATCTGGAGAAAAAACAGCACTCTTTTTGTGATATTGATTAACTATATTAAATGATATAAATATATACAGAGGTATTTTTGCCCCTTATCTTGAATATTGGGTGCATTTAAATGCATTTTAATAGACTAAATCGCGCAGTGAAAGCGTGCACTCTCATGCGCAAGCACACACCTATACTATACATCATGTAGTGTATGCGTGCGCGCTCTAGGTGTGTTTCTGTAAAGTATAGCCTACATACTCGATAATGTCACATCGCTCATCGTTAAAACAACTATCATTGTAGTATTATAGTATTCTCTCTCTCCACAATAGGATCCGGGTGACGGTGAACGGGGAGTTCTTGCACTTCATCCATCCATTTCAGTTCCTGGACTCGCCCGAGTGGGATTCCCTCAGACCCTCAGAAGAAGGATTTTTCCAGGTGAATGATTATTAAGTAGCTGATATTATGCGTTCCCACTGTGTGGTTTGTAACGGCCGTGTTGTGTTGTTCAGGTGACGTTGCGTGCGGACACGCGCTCCAGGTTCGTGTCGTGGCGAAGGAAGAAGCTT
Source organism: Gila orcuttii (assembly GCA_026230005.1). Taxonomy (NCBI): domain Eukaryota; kingdom Metazoa; phylum Chordata; class Actinopteri; order Cypriniformes; family Leuciscidae; genus Gila; species Gila orcuttii. The sequence goes on from JAPDVR010000018.1 coordinate 1,819,131, forward strand.
TACCTGCTGTTCGCGCGCCACCGCTACATCGCCAAGATCTTCGCGCTGCTCGTGCGCAACGACATCGCGGAGAAACTCTTCTCTCTGAACGACAGGGCTTTCGACGCGCGCGGGTTCCGCTATGATCTGCGGTTACCGAGCTTCTGTCACGCGCCAGAGCCGGCAGGAGAAGACACGAGTGAATCCTGTCGAGTGCTGGAAGAGAGTGAAGCCAAACCGGTGCAGAGAGACTCGTGAGAAGCGCGCGCACCACATAGTCTTAACCGATGGTCGTTATTAATTTCGGTCATGCTTTGTTTTGTTTTGTTTTTTAATCTTGACTGCACTTGGGATGTTTCCCCAAAAATCTTGTCCTTGTTGTTTATTGTTTAGATTGTTTCTCAGAAATCATTTACTACCCAGGGGGCAAAACACCTGTTTTTTAGGAAATCAGACATGGGCTGCTGTAAAAGGTTGTCATATAAAAATTAAATCTATGATGTCTGAGGATCACAACCTGGGTGGACAACCCGGTCAACAAGCTGCTGGAAACTTGTAATTAGGGTCAAAACAATGCTACCTCAAATTCTGCTCCCCGGAATCACCCAATAGTGCAGTAATTTTATGAAAAAAGGCTTAACAAATTGGAACTGAAGCAAACTCAACTGATTTTGTATCCTCAATATGTCCCGAGTAAGGAAAAAAAAGCCCCGAAGAATCCCATTGGGGAAAGTTTTGAAAAAGACCCAAATATAGTCTATTCATTCGCATATTCATTATTTTTCTCACGTGAATAGGATAAAAATTTTAACCTTTAAATATCACCATGAAAATTACTGAGTTGATTACTTACATCAAGACAAACAAAAAATGTATTACAAGTTTTTTTAAATTGTTTGTTAACATGGACAAACAGTGCATAATCTAATTACATATGTGCTAATTTGCATAAATACCACAACAAATCTATAGCAGGTGAAAATGTCTTGTTGAATCTTGCTGACATATAACAGTAAAAGACTTAATGTTAAGGTCTGAATGGAACCCATTACCCATGAACATTAATACATAGAGGCAGGAAGAAGTACTTTAAACCAGCCTTTATTAATTATTATTGCAGAGATGGGGTTTGGGCATTGAGTGCATTGTGTACGTAACTAGATTTTTTGATCGAGACACTTTTTATTTTACCTATCTTTTGTCTTCTGCATTCTCCGAGTCCTTATCCATGTCTCCTGTTCTTCCTTCAGATTTATCTCCCAGAAACAGTCCCACTGACCCAGCCCCAAACCCCATCTAATAATAATTAATAAAGGCTGGTTTAAAGTACTTCTTCCTGCCTCTATGTATTAATGTTCATGGGTAATGGGTTCCATTCAGACCTTAACATTAAGTCTTTTACTGTTATATGTCAACAAGATTCAACAAGACATTTTCACCTGCTATAGATTTGTTGTGGTATTTATGCAAATTAGCACATATGTAATTAGATTATGCACCGTTTGTCCATGTTAACAAACAATTTCCAAAAACTTGTAATACATTTTTTGTTTGTCTTGATGTAAGTAATCAACTCAGTAATTTTCATGGTGATATTTAAAGGTTAAAATTTTTATCCTATTCACGTGAGAAAAATAATGAATATGCGAATGAATAGACTATATTTGGGTCTTTTTCAAAACTTTCCCCTAATGGGATTCTTCGGGGCTTTTTTTTTCCTTACTCGGGACATATTGAGGATACAAAATCAGTTGAGTTTGCTTCAGTTCCAATTTGTTGAACCTTTTTTCATAAAATTACTGCACTATTGGGTGATTCCGGGGAGCAGAATTTGAGGTAGCATTGTTTTGACCCTAATTACAAGTTTCCAGCAGCTTGTTGACCGGGTTGTCCACCCAGGTTGTGATCCTCAGACATCATAGATTTCATTTTTATATGACAACCTTTTACAGCAGCCCATGTCTGCTAAACCCCCTTTGCCCCCTGGATATACTGCACCTTTAAAGCGACAAAAATGATTTAGTCAAGAGCAGTAAGTGGTTTTCTCTTTGTCTTTTGTACTTTAATTAACATTAATGACACAGACAGCAGTAAGTTAATTAGGCTGCTGTCACTTTAAGACCTGACACGCATCCGATTATCTCTATTTTAAGGCTATTTTAAGAATTTGTTTTCAAGGAAACAGCTTTTAATATGTCATTCTGGTGATCAAATATGAGTTTTATGGGATGCACTTGGGATGTTTTCCCCCAAAAAATATTGTCCTTGTTTTATTTAATTGTAAAATTAGAACCATCACGAGAATCAACTGTTCTGAAGGAGAAGTGTTTGCGCGTTGTGTCTGTATTTGTGGAAACGCTGTTTGGATGGATGAGATTCACTTTCAGCATTTAGTTGAATATATATATATATTTATAAGCCCTCATATTAGTTTCCTCTGTATTATCATGACATCATCTAACGTCCGTCATATGAAACGGAACACTGTTATTGACTTGAGATTGTTCTGTTTCACTAGTTGTTTTTTTTTGTTTTTGCTTTACACACGGACTGTGCTTTTGAGGACTGACTTGAAAATTGCGTTGGGTGTGTGTGTGAGAGTGTGAGTGTGTTTGAATGTATGTGAGAGAGTGTGTGTTTGGGGGGGTGGGGGTAGTGTGTGTGTGTGTGTGTGAGTGAGAGAGTGTGTGTTGGGGGGGGGGGGGGGGGTGAGTGTGTTGGGGTTAGGCCCTGTCCCAAATGGCACACTCCGGACTTGTGGACTTCCTCAGAGTCCACACTTCGGTGACGTCATGTAGTGCAGACCTATAGGGCCCTTAGCGCGAGTCCACGAGGGCGCATTGAGAGGTATTTTTGGGACAGACTGGATCGTCACGCCGGAAACAGGAAGAAGGTCTCAGCTCAGACGTCGAAGCTGAATATACTTAAAGGTCATCTCATCAGTCCCTTTATTAGAAAAATATCACAAATATCATTAAAAAAAAATACAGTCTTTAGCATCGAGAACAGGATTTATTTTATTTTCCCAAATCTTATGTCCATGTGAACTACACAGCCTGCTTTTACAGTTCTATAATTGTATATGCCACCTGGGCATTAGAATAGATGTCATGATTATGTAAATGATCAGTACAGTTGTACATAATAATACATAATGTTCAATTTTAACACAAAATTAAAATGTAAATGAGTTTGAGAAAAATGTATAGGTTTCAATATTCATACTACGTTTATATGACTCAGTAAAGCCATGACATTCGGTTCTATTTATGTAATGAATCATAATGCGATCGTATTATTTAACACGCTATTATTATGTTTGAGATATCAACTACTGGTCGATAATGTTTGTATAAACTGTAAGTAACAACTGGTAAAATGTACGGCTATATCATAAAGCCATGTTAACAGTCCGTGAGCGAAATCTCCTCCCATCCGTTTTCTGATTGGCATTTCGCAAGGATTCCTGGGTAGTTAAAGTGTGTGGAGCCTGCATCTATGCGGGCTTCGCGGAAGACCGCTTCAAGGGTACAAAGGGGGCGCTGCTGAGCACACTTCAGAGCGTTAAAATGCTAAATGGGACGGCCTACGGACTCGTAGACTCGGCGAGCACGCGCAACTTAAGTCCACGAGACCGAAAGTCCGCATGAAGTGCGCCATTTGGGACAGGGCCTTAGTATGTATGTGTGTGTAAATTAGATTAGATAAACCTACTAAATAGTCTATTGAGGAAAAACAGACGCCCTCTAGCGGTGGAGTCGCGTGCACGCGGAGAGGAGTGGCCGCTTGGTTTGTGCCCATTTTAAGTCAATGCCTGTCATTGCGCTCCTCTCTCGCACACATACACACACACACACACACACAGTCTGTTATCTTCTGCTGGACATTCCTCCAGACTGCGCACATTACAGCTTCAACCGACAACTCTGGTGAGTAGACAATACTGTAATTAATATTATAATAACATATTTTAAAGTGCCATCGATCTTCTTTTAACTGGAGCTGTGTGAAATTCACACGGAGTACAGCAGATAAACGTGTGTGTCCGTAGCGAGTTTACTACTAGAGGTCAGTGACTGTGGCATTGCTCGGTCGGCAAATCTCCAGGATAGTTCTGTGCGCGTTCTCGGTTTGTGACTTTTCACTGTTTTCACGTCACTAATTATTGTGGAGCGCAGACTGACATTTATAGCATGTGTGTGTTATTCACGTAAGATAAATGTTTGATAAGTTGAATCAATTTAGATCAAGCAACGAGAACAATTTAACATGAAACGCGCACTCATGTATAATATTCATTACTTCAATGAGCTCAATGTTTCTGCCTTAAATTATTACATTGTTTAAATTAATACATTTTTATCTAACTGTGATTTTGTACATTTTGAAATACATAACTTAGTCTCCTCTGATAACAGATCACTGTAAACTGTAATATGGACTCATGCATTTTCTGTAAAGCTGCTTTGAAACGATGTGTAGACTACTGTGAAAAGCGCTATACAAATAAATGTCAATTGAATAAAAGTACCACAAATGCAACAAAACCTCTGTAAGGGACCATTATGTCGTGTTTTTTGCTTTATGAATGTGTCAGTTGTAAATATATGTGTCTTATCCACGGAAGATAAATGTTTGCGAAGTTGAATCAATTTAGATCAAGCCACGAGAACCATTTGACACGAAACACACACTCTTGTGTAATAAAACGCACCATAAAACCTCTTCTGTAAGGAACCATTCTGGTGTGTTTTGTGCTTTATGCACGTGTGAGTTGTAACAGTTTTCTGCATCTCCTCTCCAGCTCGAGAGATGTCCGTGTCTCTGTCCTACACTTCATCTCCACTGCTCTCCAGCGTGCCCGCGCTCGCCGGTGACGCGAACGCTACGTCATGCCAGGACTGGGACCAGTCTCATCACCTGCTGTTCCACCTGGCCCATCTGAGCCTCGGGGCGGGTCTGCTGATCCCCACCACCCTCACACTGCACATGATCCTGCTCAGACTGCTGCTGATCACGGGTACAGCGCGCGCTCCCGTGCACACAATTTACAACACTGCACGCTCCCGTGCATAGGACCCTACTTTCTGTAGATAGAACATTGCATTTTATTAACATGAAAATTAAAAATGCCATTCAAATGCACCGAAACAATTTTATTATTTAGAAATAAAATATAGTAAAAGGAATAGTTCACCCAAAAATGAAAATTAGCCCATGATTTACTCGCCCTCAAGTCATCCTAGCTGTATATGACATTCTTCTCTCGGACGAATACAATCAGAGTTATGTTAAAAAATTTCCTGGCTTTTCCAAGCTTTATAATGGCAGTGAATGGCCATTTCTGTTTTGAAGTCCCTAAAAGTGCATCTATCCATCATAAAAGTGCATCTATCCATCATCATCTATCCATTATAAAAGTGCATCTGTCCATCATAAAAGTGCATCTATCCATCATCATCTATCCATTATAAAAGTGCATCTATCCATCATCATCTATCCATTATAAAAGTGCATCTGTCCATTATAAAAGTGCATCTATCCATCATCATCTATCCATCATAAAAGTGCATCTATCCATCATCATCTATCCATTATAAAAGTGCATCTATCCATCATAAAAGTGCATCTATCCATCATAAAAGTGCATCTATCCATCATCATCTATCCATTATAAAAGTGCATCTGTCCATCATAAAAGTGCATCTATCCATCATCATCTATCCATCATAAAAGTGCATCTATCCATCATCATCTATCCATTATAAAAGTGCATCTATCCATCATAAAAGTGCATCTATCCATCATAAAAGTGCATCTATCCATCATCATCTATCCATTATAAAAGTGCATCTATCCATCATCATCTATCCATTATAAAAGTGCATCTATCCATCATAAAAGTGCATCTGTCCATCATAAAAGTGCATCTGTCCGTCATAAAAGTGTATCTATTGTTGTGAACTATTTTCTTCTAAAGTTTAGGAACTCAGAAGCGAAGACCAGGAGACTTGGGGTTGTATCTTTTAAGCAGAATTCTTTATTTGCTGTAGTCTGCTTCGTCCAAAATCTTACCCAAGTCTAACTAAGGCAGTATACAGTAGTTCATATACCCTTTAAGGGGGAGGAGTTACATAAAAGGTGGAGACACTCTGAAACCAAGCATGTAAATGAGGTATACAGGTTTAGGTATACCTAACCTTGCCCAGCCTTGATTTCATCAGCATAACAGTGTCATGTATAGATGGTAATCCAATCAGCCTGATTGTATCACCTACCTTTACATTATCATAGAGCTTAATGGCCAGGCAGTGCATAAAGACAAAAGGTGATAGTCTCAGTGCTCTGATCAATTTAACTTACAATAGAGAGATCAGGACAGACAGGAACAGGCAGGTTTGTGACATCATTTACCTTAGGTACAAAATTCACACTAATAAACTTTCTCAGTTTATATACTATTGTATTGGAACCTAAATTAAAACATTTAATAAATTTGTAACACTACACTATCCTTCATAAAAGTGCATCTATCCATCATAAAAGCGCATCTATCCATCATAAAAGTGCATCTATCCATCATAAAAGTGCATCTATCCATCATAAAAGTGCATCTGTCCATCATAAAAGTGCATCTATCCATGATAAAAGTGCATCTGTCCATCATAAAAGTGCATCTATCCATCATAAAAGTGCATCTGTCCATCATAAAAGTGCATCTATCCATCATATAAAAGTGCATCTATCCATCATAAAAGTGCATCTGTCCATCATAAAAGTGCATCTATCCATCATAAAAGTGCATCTGTCCATCATAAAAGTGCATCTGTCCATTATAAAAGTGCATCTATCCATCATAAAAGTGCATCTATCCATGATAAAAGTGCATCTATCCATGATAAAAGTGCATCTATCATCATAAAAGTGCATCTATCCATCATAAAAGTGCATCTATCCATCATAAAAGTGCATCTATCCATGATAAAAGTGCATCTATCCATGATAAAAGTGCATCTGTCCATCATAAAAGTGCATCTATCCATCATAAAAGTGCATCTATCCATCATAAAAGTGCATCTATCCATGATAAAAGTGCATCTATCCATCATAAAAGTGCATATATCCATATTTAACACGTTACAAAGTAAAATTGTAGCTTCCGGCCAAACGAACATACACAGTCTACTGAAACAATTTCATTATTTAGAAATAATAAAATATAGTAAAGGCTCTTTCACACCAAGGACGATAACGATAAAGATAACGATGAAGATATAGTTCTAAAAATCGTTCACACCACAGCTACAGTATAACGATAACGATATAGAGGAACAATATCGTTGGGATCACTTTCAGAACGCTTTTCCCCAGCTTTCAAACGATAAAACACTGACAGCCAATCAGAATTCATTCTAATTTAAAGGGCTCGCACATTTAAAATGACAGATGACATTGTGGAGAAATTAATCGTCGAGATGCAGAAAAATCGAGAAGTCCAGCACTGTTTGACAAGTCAAGCCCCTTTTCAAGAAAATGGATACTGAAAACAATCGTTAATACCCTCTGAATGAACAGAAGTATTACCTCAGGTATCAGCGTTCGTTGACACTACATTGACTTGCTTCCTTTGCAGTTGCGGTGAAAAGGACTAAGTTAGGTGTTGTTTTTATTCCACTATATTGACTAAATTCACTGTTAGATTATTAGCTCGATTACACTAGCTTCACTCAAAACACAGCATGCTGAGGACATCCGCGGGTTAAAACCGTGTAAATGCAACAAGAACAGCAAAAACATGTTCAATGACGTTTTACACACTGGAACATGCAAAAATAGTTATTGTTATAGTTATCGTTCTTGGTGTGAACGCCCCTTAAGACGTTTAGATATGATTCCGGCTCGCTGCAGAACATTATAGTTCCATAAGGTTTATTGCAGGTAATTTCATTTAATTCAGATTAATCGTGAACAGATCATCTTTAAATGTACTTTTAAAAACATGTGATAGTATAAGGTGAGGGAATACACGAAACTAGTAACAATTATGTTTTCAGTAATTTAAATAAACTGAAATGAAATAAAGAAAATATAAATATTAGAAAAAATATTAACATGTAATATACAAATATTAACATGTATAACATATATAATATTTTGAAAGTCTAAATGAATGTTACAATACAAAATTCATTTGTATTAATGGAAAGAAAAAAAGTATGTCCCTTTAATAAAAAAAAGCAAGCTTTGTAGTCTGATGAGGTTTTCTCAGAGGTGTGTGTCTCTGATGGAGTGTCTCTGATGGAGTGTGTCTCTGATGGAGTGTGTCTCTGATGGTGTGTGTCTCTGATGGTGTGTGTCTCTGATGGTGTACGTCTCTGATGGTGTATCTCTGATGGTGTGTGTCTCTGATGGAGTGTGTCTCTGATGGTGGTGTATCTCTGATGGTGTGTGTCTCTGATAGAGTGTGTCTCTGATGGTGTATGTCTCTGATGGAGTGTGTCTCTGATGGAGTGTGTCTCTGATGGTGTGTGTCTCTGATGGTGTGTGTCTCTGATGGTGTGTCTCTGATGGTGTGTGTCTCTGATGGTGTGTCTCTGATGGTGTGTGTCTCTGATGGAGTGTGTTTCTGATGGAGTGTGTCTCTGATGGTGTGCGTCTCTGATGTTGTGTGTCTCTGATGGTGTGCGTCTCTGATGGTGTGTCTCTGATGGTGTGTCTCTGATGGTGTGTGTCTCTGATGGAGTGTGTCTCTGATGGAGTGTGTCTCTGATGGTGTGCGTCTCTGATGGTGTGCGTCTCTGATGGTGTGTGTCTCTGATGGTGTATCTCTGATAGTGTGTGTCTCTGATGGTGTGTATCTGATGGTGTGTGTATCTGATGGTGTGTGTCTCTGCTGGTGTGCGTCTCTGATGGTGTGTCTCTGATGGTGTGTGTCTCTGATGATGTGTGTATCTGATGGTGTGCGTCTCTGATGGTGTGTCTCTGATGGTGTGTGTCTCTGATGGTGTGTGTCTCTGATGGTGTGTGTCTCTTATGGTGTGTGTCTCTGATGGAGTGTGTTTCTGATGGAGTGTGTCTCTGATGGTGTGCGTCTCTGATGGTGTGCGTCTCTGATGGTGTGTATCTGATGGTGTGCGTATCTGATGGTGTGCGTCTCTGATGGTGTGCGTCTCTGATGGTGTATCTCTGATGGTGTGTGTCTCTGATAGTGTGCGTCTCTGATGGAGTGTGTCTCTGATGGAGTGTGTCTCTGATGGTGTGTGTCTCTGATGGTGTGTGTCTCTGATGGTGTGTGTCTCTGATGGTGTGTGTATCTGATGGTGTGTATCTGATGGAGTGTGTGTCTGATGGTGTGTGTATCTGATGGTGTGTGTCTCTGATGGTGTGTATCTGATGGTGTGTGTCTCTAATGGTCTGTGTCTGATGGTGTGTGTCTCTGATGGTGTGTGTCTCTGATGGTGTGTATCTGATGGTGTGTCTCTGATGGTGTGTGTCTCTGATGGTGTGTATCTGATGGTGTGTATCTGATGGTGTGTGTCTCTGATGGTGTGTGTCTCTGATGGTGTGTGTCTCATGTGGAGTGTGTCTCTGATGGTGTGTGTCTCTGATGGTGTGTGTGTCTCTGATGTTGTGTGTCTCTGATGGAGTGTGTCTCTGATGGAGTGTGTCTCTGATGGTGTGTGTCTCTGATGGAGTGTGTCTCTGATGGTGTGTATCTGATGGTGTGTGTCTCTGATGGTGTGTGTCTGATGGTGTGTGTCTCTGATGGTGTGTATCTGATTGTGTGTGTCTCTGATGGTGTGTGTCTCTGATGGTGTGTCTCTGATGGTGTCTGTCTCTGATGGAGTGTGTCTCTGATGGTGTGTGTCTGATGGTGTGTGTCTCTGATGGTGTGTATCTCTGATGGTGTGTGTCTCTGATGGTGTGTGTATCTGATGGTGTGTGTCTCTGATGGTGTGTGTCTCTGATGGTGTGTGTCTCTGATGGTGTGTGTCTCTGATGGTGTGTATCTGATGGTGTGTGTCTCTGATGGTGTGTGTCTCTGATGGTGTGTATCTGATGGTGTGTGTATCTGATGGTGTGTGTCTCTGATGGTGTGTATCTGATGGTGTGTGTCTCTGATGGTGTGTGTCTCGGATGGTGTGTATCTGATGGTGTGTGTCTCTGATGGTGTGTATCTGATTATGTGTGTCTCTGATGGTGTGTGTCTCTGATGCAGTGTGTCTGATAGTGTGTGTCTCTGATGGAGTGTGTCTCTGATTGAGCGTGTCTCTGATGGAGTGTGTATCTGATGGAGTGTGTGTCTGATGGTGTGTCTCTGATGGTGTTTGTCTCGGATGGTGTGTCTCTGATGGTGTGTATCTGATGATGTGTGTCTCTGATGGAGTGTGTGTCTGATGGTGTGTCTCTGTTGGTCTGTCTCTGATGGTGGGTATCTGATGGTGTGTGTCTCTGATGGTGTGTATCTGATGGTGTGTATCTCTGATGTTGTGTGTCTCTGATGGTGTGGTTCTCTGATGGAGTATGTCTCTGATGGAGTGTGTCTCTGATGGAGTGTGTATCTGATGGAGTGTGTGTCTGATGGTGTGTGTATCTGATGGTGTGTGTATCTGATGGTGTGTGTCTCTGATGGTGTGTGTCTGATGGTGTGTGTGTCTCTGATGGTGTGTATCTGATGGTGTGTGTCTCTGATGGTGTGTGTCTGATGGTGTGTCTCTGATGGTGTGTGTCTCTGATGGTGTGTGTCTCTGATGGTGTGTATCTGATGGTGTGTGTCTGATGGTGTGTCTCTGATGGTGTGTGTCTGATGGTGTGTCTCTGATGGTGTGTCTCTGATGGTGTGTATCTGATGGTGTGTGTCTCTGATGGTGTGTGTCTCTGATGGTGTGTCTCTGATGGTGTGTCTCTGATGGTGTGTGTCTCTGATGCTGTGTGTATCTGATGGTGTGTGTCTCTGATGGTGTGTATCTGATGGTGTGTCTCTGATGGTGTGTGTATCTGATGGTGTGTGTCTCTGATGGTGTGCGTCTCTGATGGTGTGCGTCTCTGATGGTGTGTCTCTGATGGTGTGTCTCTGATGGTGTGTTTCTCTGGGGGAGTGTGTCTCTGATGGAGTGTGTCTCTGATGGTGTGTGTCTCTGATGGTGTGCGTCTCTGATGGTGTGTGTCTCTGATGGTGTGTATCTGATGGTGTGTGTATCTGATGGTGTGTCTCTGATGGTGTGCGTCTCTGATGGTGTATCTCTGATGGTGTGTGTCTCTGATGGTGTGTGTCTCTGATGGTGTGTGCCTCTGATGGTGTGTGTCTCTGATGGTGTGTGTCTCTGATGGTGTGCGTCTCTGATGGTGTGCGTCTCTGATGGTGTACGTCTCTGATGCAGTGTGTCTCTGATGGAGTGTGTCTCTGATGGTGTGTGTCTCTGATGGTGTGTGTCTCTGATGGTGTATCTCTGATGGTGTGTGTCTCTGATGGTGTTTGTATCTGATGGTGTGTGTATCTGATGGTGTGTGTCTCTGATGGTGTGTATCTGATGGTGTGTGTCTCTGATGGTGTGTGTCTCGGATGGTGTGTATCTGATGGTGTGTGTCTCTGATGGTGTGTATCTGATTATGTGTGTCTCTGATGGTGTTTCTCTGATGGAGTGTGTCTGATAGTGTTTGTCTCTGATGGAGTGTGTCTCTGATTAAGCGTGTCTCTGATGGAGTGTGTATCTGATGGAGTGTGTGTCTGATGGTGTGTCTCTGATGGTGTTTGTCTCGGATGGTGTGTCTCTGATGGTGTGTATCTGATGATGTGTGTCTCTGATGGAGTGTGTGTCTGATGGTGTGTCTCTGTTGGTCTGTCTCTGATGGTGTGTATCTGATGGTGTGTATCTGATGGTGTGTATCTCTGATGTTGTGTGTCTCTGATGGTGTGGTTCTCTGATGGAGTGTGTCTCTGATGGAGTGTGTCTCTGATGGAGTGTGTCTCTGATGGAGTGTGTATCTGATGGAGTGTGTGTCTGATGGTGTGTGTATCTGATGGTGTGTGTAGCTGATGGTGTGTGTCTCTGATGGTGTGTGTCTGATGGTGTGTGTCTCTGATGGTGTGTATCTGATGGTGTGTGTCTCTGATGGTGTGTGTCTGATGGTGTGTCTCTGATGGTGTGTGTCTCTGATGGTGTGCGTCTCTGATGGTGTGTATCTGATGGTGTGTGTCTGATGGTGTGTGTGTGTCTGATGGTGTGTCTCTGATGGTGTGTGTCTGATGGTGTGTCTCTGATGGTGTGTCTCTGATGGTGTGTATCTGATGGTGTGTGTCTCTGATGGTGTGTGTCTCTGATAGTGTGTCTCTGATGCTGTGTGTCTCTGATGCTGTGTGTATCTGATGGTGTGTGTCTCTGATGGTGTGTATCTGATGGTGTGTCTCTGATGGTGTGTGTATCTGATGGTGTGTGTCTCTGATGGTGTGCGTCTCTGATGGTGTGTGTCTCTGATGGTGTGTCTCTGATGGTGTGTCTCTGATGTTGTGTGTCTCTGGGGGAGTGTGTCTCTGATGGAGTGTGTCTCTGATGGTGTGTGTCTCTGATGGTGTGCGTCTCTGATGGTATGTGTCTCTGATGGTGTGTATCTGATGGTGTGTGTATCTGATGGTGTGTCTCTGATGGTGTGCGTCTCTGATGGTGTATCTCTGATGGTGTGTGTCTCTGATGGTGTGTGTCTCTGATGGTGTGTGCCTCTGATGGTGTGTGTCTCTGATGGTGTGTGTCTCTGATGGTGTGCGTCTCTGATGGTGTGCGTCTCTGATGGTGTACGTCTCTGATGCAGTGTGTCACTGATGGAGTGTGTCTCTGATGGTGTGTGTCTCTGATGGTGTATCTCTGATGGTGTGTGTCTCTGATGGTGTTTGTATCTGATGGAGTGTGTGTCTGATGGTGTGTGTATCTGATGGTGTGTGTCTCTGATGGTGTGTGTCTCTGATGGTGTGTATCTGATGGTCTGTGTCTGATGGTGTGTGTCTCTGATGGTGTGTCTCTGATGGTGTGTGTCTCTGATGGTGTGTCTCTGATGGTGTGTATCTGATGGTGTGTGTCTCTGATGGTGTGTGTCTCTTGTGGAGTGTGTCTCTGATGGTGTGTGTCTCTGATGGTGTGTGTCTCTGATGGAGTGTGTCTCTGATGGTGTGTGTCTCTGATGGAATGTGTCTCTGATGGTGTGTATCTGATGGTGTGGGTCTGAATGGTGTGTGTCTGATGGTGTGTGTCTCTGATGGTGTGTATATGATGGTGTGTGTCTCTGATGGAGTGTGTCTCTGATGGTGTGTGTCTGATGGTGTGTATCTGATGGTGTGTGTATCTGATGGTGTGTGTGTGTGTGTGTGTGTGTGTGTGTGTGTCTGTGTGTGTCTGATGGTGTGTGTGTGTCTGATGGTGTGTGTCTCTGATGGTGTGTATCTGATGGTGTGTGTCTCTGATGGTGTGTGTCTCTGATGGTGTGTCTCTGATGGTGTGTGTCTCTGATGGAGTGTGTCTCTGATGGAGTGTGTATCTGATGGAGTGTGTCTCTGATGGAGTGTGTCTCTGATGGTGTGTGTCTCTGATGGAGTGTGTCTCTGATGGTGTGTATCTGATGGTGTGTGTCTCTGATGGTGTGTGTCTCTGATGGTGTGTCTCTGATGGTGTGTGTCTCTGGTGTTTGTCTCTGATGGTGTGTCTCTGATGGAGTGTGTCTCTGATGGTGTGTGTCTCTGATGGAGTGTGTCTCTGATAGTGTGTGTCTCTGATGGTGTGTGTCTCTGATGGAGTGTGTCTCTGATAGTGTGTGTCTCTGATGGTGTGTGTCTCTGATGGAGTGTGTCTCTGATGGAGTGTGTATCTGATGGAGTGTGTCTCTGATGGAGTGTGTCTCTGATGGTGTGTGTCTCTGATGGAGTGTGTCTCTGATGGAGTGTGTATCTGATGGAGTGTGTGTCTGATGGTGTGTGTATCTGATGGTGTGTGTCTCTGATGGAGTGTGTCTGATGGTGTGTGTCTCTGATGGAGTGTGTCTCTGATGGTGTGTGTCTAATGGTGTGTGTTTCTGATGGTGTGTATCTTATGGTGTGTGTGTCTCTGATGGTGTGTGTCTCTGATGGTGTGTCTCTGTTGGTGTGTCTCTGATGGTGTGTATCTGATGGTGTGTGTCTCTGATGGTGTGTACCTCTGATGGTGTGTGTCTCTGATGGTGTGTCTCTGATGGTGTGTGTCTCTGATGGTGTGTGTCTCTGATGGAGTGTCTTTGATGGTGTGTGACTCTGATGGTGTGTGTCTCTGATGGTGTGTGTCTCTGATTGTGTGTCTCTGATGGAGTGTCTCTGATGGTGAATGTCTCTGATGGTGTGTGTCTCTGATGGTGTGTATCTGATGGTGTGTGTCTGATGGTGTGTGTCTCTGATGGTGTGTGTCTCTGATGGTGTGTATCTGATGGTGTGTGTCTCTGATGGTCTGTGTCTCTGATGGTGTGTGTCTCTGATGGTGTGTATCTGATGGTGTGTGTCTCTGATGGTGTGTGTCTCTGATGGTGTGTGTCTCTGATGGTGTGTATCTGATGGTGTGTGTCTCTGATGGTGTGTCTCTGATGGTGTGTGTCTCTGATGGTGTGTGTCTCTGATGGTGTGTATCTGATGGTGTGTGTCTCTGATGGTGTGTCTCTGATGGTGTGTGTCTCTGATGGTGTGTGTCTCTGATGGTGTGTCTCTGATGGTGTGTGTCTCTGATGGTGTGGTTCTCTGATGGAGTGTGTATCTGATGGAGTGTCTCTGATGGAGTGTCTCTGATGGAGTGTGTATCTGATGGAGTGTCTCTGATGGTGTGTGTCTCTGATGGTGTGTGTCTGATGGTGTGTGTCTCTGATGGTGTGTATCTGATGGTGTGTGTCTCTGATGGTGTGTGTCTGATGGTGTGTGTATCTGATGGTGTGTGTATCTGATGGTGTGTGTCTCTGATGGTGTGTGTCTGATGGTGTGTGTCTCTGATGGTGTGTATCTGATGGTGTGTGTCTCTGATGGTGTGTGTCTGATGGTGTGTGTATCTGATGGTGTGTGTATCTGATGGTGTGTGTCTCTGATGGTGTGTGTCTGATGGTGTGTGTATTTGATGGTGTGTGTCTCTGATGGTGTGTGTGTGTCTGATCTCAGGCTGTGCTCTGCTCATCGCCTGGGCCTCGCTCTACAGATGCACACTGGATGTGATGGTGTGGAACGTGGTGTTCCTGCTGGTCAACTTCATGCACTTCTTCTTTCTGCTTTATAAACGCAGACCGGTGAGTTTAAGCTTGATATCACTGATACACTCACGGCTTCTTTTATCCTATCACATTATATTTATTAATAAATTAGGTATTATTCGAAAGCTTAAACCCTCAGTATTCATCCTGTTAACACTGATTTAAAACGGTACATTAAAGGGATATATTTCACCCAAAAATGTAAATTCTGTCAGTAATTACTCACCCTCATGTTGTTCAACCCCGTAAGACCTTCGTTCATCTTCGCAACACGAATTAAGATATTTTTGATTAAATCTGAGAGCTGGATCACTCCTCCATAGGCTTCTAAAGGATTGAAACTTGTTCCCCAAAAAGTTACTAAAGACATCGTTAAAATAGTCCAAGTGACTACAGTGGCTCAATCTTAAGTTTATCAAGCGACGAGAATACTTTTTGTGCGCAAAAACAAACAAAAATACTGTACTGTACGGTACTGGCTTTAGGCAATGCTGTCTTGCATGTGCTTCATGAGGCACACACGCAGACTAGCACACACACACGCAAGGTCTCTCGCTCTCTACCTCTCTGTCGTGCGCGCACTGTTTGAACATACATATTCAAGTAGACTTGAAAACAGGGACATATTCATCGTAGCCTTTAGAAAACCGGGACATATTCACATAGCCATTTGAAAACCGGGACATTCAGTGTCCCGGGAGAGTGTATAAATTTCCCGGGACAGGTTGATAAAAAATGGACAATCCCGGAAAAACCGGGACAGGTGGCAACCCTATCCCATAATGCACAGCGCAGCTGACTACGGCAGCTGATTTAGTCCAAAAATGCGCAGTTCTTTGGGAGTTGGGTCTGTTCGAGGTCGGATCACGTTATCACCAAGGGGGTAATCCATCAGCCGGAAACTGAAGCCTCGCGGGAGCCGCCATTGTAGCAGACCATCACCTGCTGTTAGCATTACATTGACTCCCATTCATTATGGCGTCACTTTGACACCGAATAACTTTACATCTGAGGCGTCCAAAGACTTCATTTGTCCATTGTTTATTTCTAAAGAAACACGACAATGTATAAAAGGCTCCATTACTTTGTATCTTACATTATGGCCCCGTAGAAGCCGTTTTTGTAAAAATAGGCTAACGATTGCGTCATAACCACGCGACTCTCTGTCGCACTTTAGAGAAATTACCGTATAGACAGGAGGAGAAGCTCGCAGGCAATCTTTTACTGTCTATGAGGCAATCGGGGGGACATGGAGAAATAAAGTCACGAGAGAAGCCCATAGATAGAGAGTCCATAAAAGCAACGGGACAAAATATTTCAACAACGTTTTTTAGGAATTAGGTGATTCAGATTTGTCTTCTAGTAGCCACAGCTACTAGAAGATTTACAACTGTCAGACTGTCGTCAAGCTCAGTTTGAGCCTGCGCAGTCGCTCAGCCATCAGGAAGAGAGTGCTATAATCGGACTTCAGTTTTCTCCGTTGAAATCAAGGGGGCGCTGTGTCCATTTCTTTTACTGTCTATGGTTATCACCACAAACAAACCACTCCAGAGTTCGTTTGAAAGCGTACCGAGAATTCAGAGATTCAGAGAAACACGTGATCAACGAAAAACGAAGGCTCGCTTTCTTTCCTGTCACGTGAATGCTTCACTTTGCGTGTCGGAATGTTTGAACCCAGACCACTACTCTACAGGTTTGTGGAAGTTTAAGTCCATTTACTATCATTTTTGAAATATATAAATGAGCTTATAGCCTATGTGATAATTTATTCTGCCATATAAACAGCATAGAAACCATAAAATAATTATACCACCATTTACTTGCATAAAGCAACTCTGTTGGTATTTTTATAATTAGTATTAATATAATTGTTACATTTAATTTATTGCCACACCTTAATATGTGAATTATAGTATCAGAAAACTCGGTTATATGGCTGCTGTAAATTTCACCTGCCACAAGATGGTGCTGTTTTCGACACTCTTGATGCTTCGAATCTTTCCCGAAACAATCAGGGGAAAGCCTCAGTGCTTTATTAGGCTTTAGTTGCCGATCCCTACAACGAACTCTAGTGCGATTCAACCGAACTAAATGAGGCAGGTGTGAAAGCACCCTCAGAAACACCAAACCAACATTAGAGATGCTGCGATGTGATTGGTCCGCTGGTTACTCCAGTTATCCAATCACAGCTGACGCTGAGGCAAAGTCACATGAGTTTCTTGTTGCTCATCAAGGGAAATATTCAGTTAATGTTTCCATCATAGTTTATGTGCATGTCTTCTTATCAGATAAAAAAAAAAGATCTGCCCCAATTGATTGCATTCGTTATTTATGCGCATTATTAAATCTATGTTGGCATTTCCATCCAGCGTTTTTCTTTTTTAATGCGATATCCCAAAATTAGCACAAAAAGAGATGGATGGAAACCTGGCTAATGTAAGTTTGCAGAAATAAATTTTTCAATTATTTTAAGAGTATCTAATGCTATAATCTAATGTAACCGTTAATGGAAAGCATTAGGGGTGTGTGATATGTATTGTCTTTGATAGTATTGTAATTATTGTTTAATGATATGTGACCTGACATTATTGAGAGTGCATGCTTTCACTGTCGTTAGAATTACTCCACAATTCAAGATATACAGGGATTTTCCCCAATGAGATAAAAAAATGTATCCGCTTCAAATTGTTTATACGCATTTTTTGAGTTTATGTGCATCTTGATGTTTCCATCCCGCGTTTTTATGCTATATACCAAAATGAGCATAAAAACCCAGACAGAAACATAGTGTCGGCCCAGATCCGGCTCACATCCGGTACGTGTCAAATCCACGTTGTGTTCCTGATGTGGGGCGGATCTAGGAATAGGTGGATAGAAACAGAGCTTATGTCTCTCTTCATGAGTGGGAATTGCAATTTGTGTACAGTGGCTGGATAGTAGTGGTGTAACAATATATCACAATATAAAAATTCATCAATATGTGTCGTGGATAGTGACAATATGTATTGAACTATACACCCAAAATAAAAGTTTTCAGAGTTTTTGTATCAGTACTACATTAAACTACTATATATAATGTTGTATATAATGTATAATAATGCAATGGGGGAATATTTGTGGGTCCTGATAATGCCAAATATCTGATGTTACCAGTAAAAAGAAGCCTACATTATTTTAAGTATATTCAGTCAGGCCAATCACAGGCGTATCTGTTGAGCGCATGAACGCAACGGCCAATCACAGGTGTTTAAATTAGTCATAAGTTTCTGACTGAGATTTGGTCTTCTTATAGCAAACGGTAAAGACACAATGTAAAGAAGAGACTAGGGCTGTAACAATATATCACAATACACATATGCAGCCATATGTATCGTGGATAGTGACAATATGTATTGTGTATCATTCCCACAAAATAAAAATTACTGTGAGAGAACAAAATTCAACTTTTCAAAGTTTTAATGTCAGTACTACATTAAACAACTATATATATAATGTTGAATATAATGTATAATAATGCAGTGGGGGAATATTAGTGGCTCCCGATAATGTCAGATGTCTGATGTTACTAGTAAAAACTGTCTGACATTATTTTAAATATATCCAGTCAGAGTGCAAGCATATTCGTCTAAAATAATTCTGTATTTTCAGCTTCAGAATCATGAATATGTTTATTCTGGTGTCTCTATTGTCCTGTTCATTGGGTTTCCAGCACCAAACACACACAATGTAAAACCAAATTTAGCATTTTAATCAACAGTACATTTTTTGTCAACCTTTCATCATATGTCTTGGAGTCTCGCAATAATATGGTATCGTGAGTTCAGTATCGTGATGTTCCTGCTGGATAGTCATGTTCCCTGTGAGTGATTCTGCTGAACTCTTCATGTTTGTCTGCTGTTTCCCTCCAGATTAAGATCGACCGGGAGCTGAAGTCAGTGTACAAGCGCATGTTCGAGCCTCTACACGTACGAGAAGCTCTGTTTCAGAGACTCACCGGCCAGTTCTGCACCATCCAGACCCTGAAGAAGAGCCAGATCTACGCCGCTGAAGACAAGACGTCTGTGGACGAGCGCCTCAGCATCCTCCTCAAGGGAAAGTGCGTGCGTTACTGCACTACCAGTGTAGAATCCTATAATACTGTAAGTTGCATGACGTATGTCCACGTTTCCACACTCCACACAGGATGAAGGTTTCGTACCGCGGGCATTTCCTGCACAATATTTACACCAACGCCTTCATCGACTCTCCTGAGTTCAGGTCGACTCAGTTGAACAGGGGAGAGAGGTTTCAGGTAAGACTGATATTTAAATATAATATTCATTGAATATGTGCTTCTTGTTATTACCACAGCATTTGGCAGTTTACAGTCAAACCAAAAATTATTCAGACACCAGATATAATTTTTGATATTGTTTTACTAGTGTCACTATAGTTAACTATAGTTCATTTATGTAAGTGAGGAGAGCAAAATAAAGTAAACTGTGACATATTATACTCAAATATTCTTCATACAGTGACTATCAGTAATTTATAAAAATGTGGGACCAAAAATGATTGGGACACTTTGAGCTGATCATGTGTTTTTTCTTTAATTGCTAATGCACCTTTTTACACCACAGACTGAACAACATGAAGCATTGCTTGGTAACTGGTTGAGCTAAACTGGTATTATCTAATTGTGTAGTTAAATTTAACAGCTGACAGATATTCAACATAATTCATGTGTGAGAGTCTAACAGAAGGACGGACAAAACCAGTGAAATATCAACTGATTTAATAACTCTGAGTTCTTGTCATATTTTATTACCATTTTCTAAACTATAGTGAATAAACTGTGATAATGTGAGAAATATTGAAGGTGTCTGAAAAAATGTTGGTTTGACTTTACATTTCAACCAAAAAATGTTGTGTAAACTACACGATATCTCACATATCAAACATGATTTACATATTTTATATGGTCTTATTAAAAGCCCTCTGATTTTTAATCAGATCATATCAACTGATTTATCATATTTTATTAGCATTTTCTAAACTATAGCGAATAAACTGTGATGTCTGAATAAATTTGGTTTAACTGTATGTATCATATTGCATAATATATAGTAAAAGAACCCAGACAGCAATATAGTGTCGGCCCAGATCCGGCCCACATCTGGTATGCATGGAATCCACATGTGGGCCGACACTATATATCTATATCTATATATATATATATATATATATATTTGTACATATACATATGTGACTGTATCACATTCCTAACATTTCTGGTCATTTTGAGGAAGAGGAAACTAATAACAGGGTTCGTACAGATTCTGTCAAATAAAATTGCAGGACTTTCAAGACTTTTCAAGCACTACTTTTTTGGTTTTTGCAGGACTACAATCAGAGATCTCACTTATTAAACAATATCTTTATTATCTTTCAAATTCTAAAAAAGTAAATGGATAAATGAAAATAAACTAATAAAACAAAATGGTACAAATAAAGTGCAGCACATGCAATAACAGTGATAACTTTAACCATTGACAGGACACTATGACAAATATATCGCTTTCTTATTCAAACTGATTTTTTTTACATATATATGATTGACCTGAAGAATGAAAGCTGTATCATATACTTGGATATTTATGAGCAAAAATCACACTCATAGCCATGCGGAATGGCTCTATATCTATATCAGACGGGCTCCAGCGTTCATTTTGCATGAAAAGATTGTTTTATCGATAAAATTAAACTCTAATTTCACATATATTTTCTTTCAATAATTCAAGCACTTTTCAAATACCTTTTTTATAAATATAGCTGTTTTCAAAGACTTCAATTTCAAAAAGTCAAATTCGAGAACTGTACGCACCCTGTAATACACACTCATTATAATGATCACGTGACTGTCCAGGACCCTGTAATACACACTCATTATAATGATCACGTGACTGTCCAGGACCCTGTAATACACACTCATTATAATGATCACGTGACTGTCCAGGACCCTGTAATACACACCCATTATAATGATCACGTGACTGTCCAGGACCCTGTAATACACACTCATTATAATGATCACGTGACTGTCCAGGACCCTGTAATACACACTCATTATAATGATCACGTGACTGTCCAGGACCCTGTAATACACACTCATTATAATGATCACGTGACTGTCCAGGACCCTGTAATACACACTCATTATAATGATCACGTGACTGTCCAGGACCCTGTAATACACACTCATTATAATGATCACGTGACTGTCCAGGACCCTGTAATACACACCCATTATAATGATCACGTGACTGTCCAGGACCCTGTAATACACACTCATTATAATGATCACGTGACTGTCCAGGACCCTGTAATACACACCCATTATAATGATCACGTGACTGTCCAGGACCCTGTAATACACACTCATTATAATGATCACGTGACTGTCCAGGACCCTGTAATACACACTCATTATAATGATCACATGACTGTCCAGGACCCTGTAATACACACTCATTATAATGATCACGTGACTGTCCAGGACCCTGTAATACACACTCATTATAATGATCACGTGACTGTCCAGGACCCTGTAATACACACTCATTATAATGATCACGTGACTGTCCAGGACCCTGTAATACACACTCATTATAATGATCACGTGACTGTCCAGGACCCTGTAATACACACTCATTATAATGATCACGTGACTGTCCAGGACCCTGTAATACACACTCATTATAATGATCACATGACTGTCCAGGACCCTGTAATACACACTCATTATAATGATCACGTGACTGTCCAGGACCCTGTAATACACACTCATTATAATGATCACGTGACTGTCCAGGACCCTGTAATACACACTCATTATAATGATCACGTGACTGTCCAGGACCCTGTAATACACACTCATTATAATGATCACGTGACTGTCCAGGACCCTGTAATACACACCCATTATAATGATCACGTGACTGTCCAGGACCCTGTAATACACACTCATTATAATGATCACGTGACTGTCCAGGACCCTGTAATACACACTCATTATAATGATCACATGACTGTCCAGGACCCTGTAATACACACTCATTATAATGATCACGTGACTGTCCAGGACCCTGTAATACACACTCATTATAATGATCACGTGACTGTCCAGGACCCTGTAATACACACTCATTATAATGATCACGTGACTGTCCAGGACCCTGTAATACACACTCATTATAATGATCACGTGACTGTCCAGGACCCTGTAATACACACTCATTATAATGATCACGTGACTGTCCAGGACCCTGTAATACACACTCATTATAATGATCACATGACTGTCCAGGACCCTGTAATACACACTCATTATAATGATCACATGACTGTCCAGGACCCTGTAATACACACTCATTATAATGATCACGTGACTGTCCAGGACCCTGTAATACACACTCATTATAATGATCACGTGACTGTCCAGGACCCTGTAATACACACTCATTATAATGATCACATGACTGTCCAGGACCCTGTAATACACACTCATTATAATGATCACGTGACTGTCCAGGACCCTGTAATACACACTCATTATAATGATCACGTGACTGTCCAGGTGACGATCAGCGCGGAGGAAAACTGCAAGCTCCTGTGCTGGTCGAGGGAGCGCCTGACGTACTTCCTGGAGTCCGAGTCGTTTCTGAACGAGGTCTTCCGCTACCTCATCGGCAAAGACATCACCAACAAGCTCTACTCGCTCAATGACCCAACCCTGAGTGACAAGGTCAGGGCAGATTCACTTACTGGTATCATAAAGATGTTTTTAAATGTTTTTATTAAAGAGGTCTCTTATTCTGATTTATTTGATAAAAAATACAGCAAAAATTTTAAAATATTAAAAGCTGTTTTCTCTGTGAATATATAATAAAGTGTAATTTATTCCTGTGATCAAAGCTGAATTTTCAGCATCATTACTCCAGTCTTCAGTGTCACATTGTAACGTGGAGTCAGAGGCGTTCAGATCCATTTGCAGCACTTTATTTAAACACACAAGAAGACAGAGATGAGCAGACATAAATCTCAGGCAGACAATGAATTAAAGAGACAATCCTGAACTCGTAGTGTTTAACAGGCAGAGGTCGAGGCAGGCAGCAAACGTTAGTACACAGAGTCCAGGGAACAGGCAAAGATCAGGGAGCCAGGAATGCTTGGAAATGTCTGCGTGGCAAAACAAGACTTCGCAATGACACTGGGGAGAAGGGGCCAGATAAAGGAGGCTGAGTGTGCACAGGTGACAGTGATGAGGATGAGGCAGGGCTGGAAGGTGATCAGAAGGTGAAGAGGGTGATGGGAAGTGCAGTCCTAGTATTCAGGGGAGAGTGATCTAGTGACACCAGAAGGAGGTGTCCTAGAGCGCTCCGTGACACACATGATCCTTCAGAAATCAGTATAATATGATGATTTGATGCTCAAGAAACATTTCTCATTATTATCAGTGTTGAAAACAGTTTTATTCAGTAAGGATGCATTAAACTGGTCAAAAGACATTTGTAATGTTACAAAATATTTTAAAGATAAATGAATGTATTATGTATGATTTATTAGGCATCATGTGACACTGAAGACTGGAGTAATGATGCTGAAAATTGATCACAGAAATAAATTACATTTTACAATATATTAAGATGGACACACTTGACTTTGTGTTTCTCATGATCTTAAATGTCCACTTTTATTCCTAAAATTATTTTTGTAGACAAATATAATATGTGGCTACATACAAATTTGAATCTAATTCAAATGAGAATAAGTGAAGGATAACCAGTCCAATTGTTAAAAACATATTAAAAACAAAACCAGTCAAATATTTAAAAGCTCCTCATAAAGTTGGTTGAGGAAGTGCACAGATTGAGCTGGAATAAAGACAAAGAAGAATTTCAAATATAGTTTACTACATAATTCCATGCCATTAGTTATTTCACAATTTTAACAACTAAAATATGGGAAATAGTAATGAATGAGAACCAAACACTGACTGGTGATGTTCTTGTCTATTGTTTCAAGATGATTAACCACTTATCTGACTTTAGAGATTATGGAATTTATATACATAAAAAAATTGGACACATATTTTTTAAATGTTACTTGTTTCATTCTAAACATTCTAAAGTAACGATCCCAGAATGTTTGAAGAACGATGAAATGGGACGTTTCCTTAACGTTCACATAACCAAGAAAAAACTAGAGATGCATGATATATCAGTATTGTACGAAGCCCCCCTAGACCCACTTTGTCAAAAAAATTAATTATAACTATCTTGTGGCCTCAAGATAGTATCTCGTGGCCTTAAGATTATGCATGATACATTTTAATTGTTTATTAATAAACTAGTGTTTTCTATGTCAGTGGCTGCAAAGATAATGTTGACGATGCATACTCGCCATCTTCGCAGTATTAACGCGCCTATAGAGAGAAATGCACACTTCATATGAATTAGCCTACATAAGCAGAGAGTAGCCAATTTCTTTTAGTTTTTAATTGTTTTGTTTAAAAGTAGACATTCCAAGCTTTCTATAGATATACTTCTCAGGTCTGAGTTTTGGTTCATTTATGAGACGCGCTCCAGTTCACGCGCCGGCAGGGCTGGACTGGGACTAAAAATCGGCCCGGGCATTTTGGCCCAGACTGGCCCACTACATATAATCATAAACACAACCGATCTTTTCACGCCCCTGAATATGTAAACCAACTCCTATTAAAACCACTAATGCCATGTAGCCTAATGAGTGAGTAGGAATGAGTAAGAGTTAATAGATGAAATAACTACTAATTGTAAAATACAATCGAACTACTCCACAATGATGAATCCTAAAACAAGCTATAAGCTGTATCGGCATACCAATACCAGTGTTTGACACAGGATTTTTGGTAAATCTGTGGTGGGTGGACGTCTGTCCCTTTAGGGGGGTTCGGGGGAGCTCCCCCGTAAGAAAAATTTGTGCTTTTTAATGTTAAATTCATCAATCTGGTGCACTTTGAGAGTTAAAAATGAAGAGCTGCAACCCATAATCAGTGTGCAAATTGAACAAAGAAAAACTCAAAACTCTTTTAGCTGTGATATAGTGTCTGTCTGCATTACACTACTACATAATAATAGTTATAATATTAATTCCATGACAGTAATAGCCATATATTGTAAAACAAATGCACTGAAAAATAAAAGCAACTTTCATAATTAGTTTTGTACTAATTTCTGTGCTTGAAAGAGATAAACACATGATCTTTTATTTTGGCGGAAAACATGGTTTACAAACACGTCTCATTACAATTCTAGTAAAATGCGTAATCTTCAACTATGCAGATGTGTAAATAATGCGTAACTGGGTAATGGGTTCCTACACTCATCACCTCAGAAAGTTAACTAGTTCTGCTTAACACAGTTCTCTACACTCACTCATTCTCTCCTGATCCTCCTCAATATCCTCATCAGACACTTGAAGGGCCCGTTTCTTTTTTCACGCTATTTCTCTGCACATTCCTCTGCGTTTCTTCTCCATCTCTGACTATTTTGACAGATACACACTGACACTGCACGCTCGCTCAGATCCCAAAGGGGGAGGAGTTTAAAGATGTGATTGGACCAGCCCAATACTATCTTGAGGCCACGAGTTACTATCTTGAGGTCACGAGTTACTATCTTGAGGCCACGAGTTACTATCTTGAGGCCACGATTTACTATCTTGAGGCCACGAGATACTATCTTGAGGCCACGAGTTACTATCTTGAGGCCACGAGATACTATCTTGAGGCCACGAGATACTATCTTGAGGCCACGAGTTACTATCTTGAGGCCACGAGTTACTATCTTGAGGCCACGAGATACTATCTTGAGGCCACGAGATACTATCTTGAGGCCACGAGATACTATCTTGAGGCCACGAGATACTATCTTGAGGCCACGAGATACTATCTTGAGGCCACGAGTTACTATCTTGAGGCCACGAGATACTATCTTGAGGCCACGAGATACTATCTTGAGGCCACGAGTTACTATCTTGAGGCCACGAGATACTATCTTGAGGCCACGAGTTACTATCTTGAGGCCACGAGATACTATCTTGAGGCCACGAGTTACAATCTTGAGGCCACGAGTTACTATCTTGAGGCCACGAGTTACTATCTTGAGGCCACGAGTTACTATCTTGAGGCCACGAGTTACTATCTTGAGGCCACGAGATACTATCTTGAGGCCACAAGATAGTTATAATTAATTTTTTTGACAAAGTGGGACTAAGGGGTCACCGTAGTATTGGCTGATATATGATCATTTTTTATCGTTATCAGCCTGATAAGAAAATTTGTCCGATGATTATTTCCTTCGGCTGAGACTCTTCAGATGGCCAATAAATCTAAATCCAGATTTTTATGTAATTTTTGAGCGCCTGATTACAAAAAAAGTCTCACCATTAAAAGCCATGACCCAAACACTATATATAATGTTCTCATTGTAATTTTATGTAGCCGATATGACAGACTTGCGCTGCACATGTTGCACTGAACTGTATTTTCCTTTTTTGAAGGGATTCCATTAATTTTTCAAGCAATTCAAAATCATCATGTTGAACAGAGCGCATCTAAAGAGTCTCAGCTGAAGGAAATAATCATCGGACAAATTTTCTTATCAGGCTGATAACGATAAAATTAAAAATGATCATATATCGGCCAATACGATATATCGTGCATCTCTGTTTTTTTCTTGGTTATGTGAACGTTAAGGAAACATCCCATTTCATCGTTCTTCAAACATTCTGGGAGGGGGAAATATTCACCCGAAACTTCGGTGTAAACACACGAGAACCAGCCCAAAGTTCCTGCGGTGTAAAGCGGATCATGTTGCTGTCTGTGTTCATGTGTGTGTCAGCTGGCACTAACTGAAGTGATGCTGATTGTACCGTAGGCTGTGAAGAAGATGGACCGCCAGCCGAGCCTGTGCTCTCAGCTCTCCATGATGCAGATGAGGAACAGTATGGCGAGCACCAGCGACACCGACGACGTGCTCAACCAGATCCTGAGAGGCGGGTCCACCGGATCCTCGCTGCGTAAGTCTCTCGCGCTGCAGTATCACCACTAACCGCTGTATTTCAAGCACTAACCACTAGGGTTGGGAATCGAAAATCGATTCCAATTGACCCTTCGCAGGGAGTTTGATTGACAGACGAACTGACCAATCGTAATCCGCCATGCACCGAATCCGCCATTTTTGTCTGCCAAAGCAGTCAGGAGAGTCAGGAGTGTACTGACGTCTTTCCGCGGTTAAAACAACATTCCTTCTGATGTTCATTCATGTTTATTTGATGCTATAAATTAACTGAAAGGAAGAGATGATCGGTTCACGAGCAGCTTTAACTGAGCGATCTGTCAGACATTAAAGAGCCACAAAACGGTATTGATTGTTTAAATTTCTTTACAAAAATGACCAAATTTGAAAGTTGAGACTTTGTTTCATATCAAAAGTAAGCTTTTCAGTCGTGTCTCTTTGCTCCGCAATGTATTTCTCACTGTGTGAGAACATGATGTGTGGTGTGAGAGAGGCGTGGCTTGTCAGACATAGCAACAGTAACTAAAGGCAATCAGCCTAAGATCAAACGGGGCGGGTCTTTGCGAACGATTCTGGAATCGAATACTTGAGGTCAGGAATCGGATACTTGTAATAAAATTACAATTTCGATTCCTTTGTGAGCATTTCAATATGACTTTAAACCATTCAAGCATGAGAGACTCTGTTTTCAGTTTTCATGTGTATCAGTATACTGGATCTGTGCAGCTCTTAAAGTGACAGCACTAATATTCCTGCTGTCTCTATAATAACACTAATCAAACAACAAAAGACAGAAAATTCACTCATTCTTGACTAAATAACTTTTGTAACTATATTTATTTTATTTATAAAGTGCAGTGTTATTTTACATTTGATTACAGTTTCTGTACCTGAATACCTGAAAATCTTAAAACACTGTTTATTTCAATCGTATTTTTGTTCAATTGTTCAGTTCCTTTTTTGCGATTGCTGATATTTTACTTTAATAACTGAGAGTTTACTTTTCTTTAATAATGCTTGAAATGTATATTAGTTAGGCTAGTTGTTTTTCAATGGTATTTTTAGACCTCAGGCAAACGTTCCTTGTGTAAGTGTTCTTATAAGCCTGTTGATTTTTTTTCATGATATTCAGCTACAATGAAATGTTTTGCAATAAGACTAAATGTGAATGATATCAAAGATTTTTTTTTTTTACCTTATTGGAATCGGAATCGTTAAAATTCAAACGATACCCAACCCTACTAACCTCTGTACTCCCTGACATTAGACCCTTCATGCCCACAAATGCTGAAATAAACCACAACACACGTCTGTCATAAACTTTCCTAACGTTCACTCTTCATCTCCACCTGAACTGCATCTGTTCCAGCGTGAGCTCATAGATACTAAACTTGTGGAATAGACTACTTGCACTGACACACTTCCGTTTATATATAATACATCTCAATTATGTCCGGTTATGTATATTTTCAATGTACTTGTAGTCATTGAGTCCAATAAACGCTAACTAAAAGTGTCTAAGTGTGTCTGCAAGAAGATTTTTTTTTTTACATTTTCAGATTTCAGACATATTCCGATGATTACTGATGACTGTGTACATAATTTTCCAAACTCAACGGAACATGAGGTTTTAATCGTCTAAACTAGTGTGAAACCTGATGAATCCGATCAGTATGAACATTTATTTATTTGTATTGAATATTTTAATCATTATTCTGTCATTTTTGATTGCTCAAAATACTTAATATTTAAAGTAGTTGACTGTCATTCTCATCTACGCTGTGTGTGTTACTGTATAAGATTAATTAAATATTAACATCATTACATTTATTTAAGGCACGTACCGCGCATTAGTTCATTCAACTATTTAAAAAGACTGGAATTAAAGCACCAGCGCACACAAGCAATCCTTTTTTATTAGTCGAATTCGTTTAAAAATGTAAACTCAACAGGTATGAAATATGATCAGTAAGAGAAAACACTGTTAATGAGAAGACGAGCACTGAACTGATGCAGGTTAGTGTGGAAATATTTATGTATTATTCAGATTGCACAGTTGTACAGAAAATATATTTATAGGAACATTTCAGCAGGCTCCAGATAATTCATGTTAATGTAGAGAACATGATTATTTATTTTATTCAATTGGCAGCCATAAAAAATTCAATTCACATTTATTTGTATCGCGCTTTTCACAATACACATAATTTAAAAGTAGCTTTACAGAAAATGGATGAGTCCACATTACAATTTAGAGTGATCTGTAAAGTTATGTATTTCAGAAATGTACATAGACAAAGTGTCACTGTTAGCTAAAAATGTAAATGTAATAATATAATGCAGAAACAATGAGCTCATTGAAGTAATGAATACTTGTTTGTTAACAAATGATTGACATAAATGTAGCATTGGTGCATGTTGATTTAGATATTACAGTATAGTAATAATCTGCGTTCTCATGTATGTATGTGCGCTGAACGCTGTTACTGGAAACTCCCGAGATGTAATAAGTATAATGCAGAAGTAGTTGTGCAAGTAGTCCACTGTCAGTGTGTTAATCTGTGCTGATGTTTCTCCTCCTGTTCCTCCTCTAGCTGTGACCTCAGATCGGGCCTGATGGGCTGTAAGATGCTTTCTTTTTTATCTCACTGTCTTTCTCTTCCTCAACCCAAACAAAAAATGACCCAATTGTCATTTTGAACATAACCAGAAAGTAGATTAACTCTCTTCCAGTGCTCAGAACACGTGACTTCTGATAACCAGACCTGTTATGAAGTTAACCTTTAACACACGACAAACTGCATTTGATTTTTCCAATAACATCATGCCACAATTTTCATCTGAATTCACCTGGTCATGATATAATGAGCACTACACTGTACACTCACTTCAACAGTGGCCAGTGAGTGTGTTACATGTACGTAGATAGTTTCAAGTCTTTTCTATCACTCTTTTTTCAATTCACATCACTTCTTCATATCTTTATTTATGAGTATGATGAGGGATAATGTACAGTCAGCTGCTGCTGTTCATGTACTGTACATGTTCTTCAACATATATAGAGTTGAGGTTTGCATACCCCTATGTTTATAAAGCCCTTGCAGATTTAATTTAACTTTAATTTAGTTTCCTGGTGAACATGAAAGCTTTGAAAAATAATACAATATATTTTTCCCAACACCATGTCCCATTACGGTTTGATACATTGCAATAGGTATTTAATAGATATGACAATGGTAATATATTTTGTCATGGCAGACTAGATATACAAGATATACATATTATCCACCAAGAAAGCAGAGGTCAAACAAGCATGAACACGCAGATCACACACTGCTGCTTAACACTGATCCAGTTCTGAAAGCAGTGACTCGCTGCTACTGGTTTTGTTGGGAATACATATAAATGCACAATCGGTGGACGATCGACCCACATTGATTATTGGCTTATACGACGGCACGACTTCAAGCTGGTCATGGATGCCAAGGTGATTCCATCTGATACAACACCGGCTGAACCTCGACCTCCGACCCCGTGCTGGACTTACCGGTCCTGAGATCGAGTGGTGGCGCCTGCCCGAGACGACGACACAACTGTCCGCCGCGCTTAACACACACACCAGCCTGTTGAAACACTCAAACATGACTAATGGTGCGTTCACACCAAACGCGAATAGAGCTTCTGGCGCGAGTGATTTCAATGTAAAGACGCGTTCACGCGTGTCTAGAGGTCCTGCGGCGTGAATGAGGCGTTTAGCGCGGTAGACGCGAATTCGCCTCATTACGCGCAAATGATTTTATTTGGTGCATTCACGCGTTTGACGCGAATTCGTTTCTGACGCCCAAGTTGAAAAATCTGAACTTTGGCGTCTGTTCGCACTGCGTTAACCAATCAGGAGCCTGCTTGCTGCTGTCACGTGGAAGTAAATATTTTATCACATAAAAACTTAAAAAATGTTGTATTGAATGCTATTTATTCCATATCTAATCTAGATTATATGAAACATTATTATTCTGATGTAAAGACAAAGAACATACTTTAGTGCAAGAACATAGTTCGTGTCTGGACAGTGTTGTGTGAGAAAAAAAAAATCACAGGACAGTTTAATCACTTTTGTAGGCTGGCTCCATTTATCATCAAAATAAAAATAAATGGCAGATTAGGTAGTTCAGGGCGAGGGTGATCCTCGCTCCGATGCGGGACAACAGGTCATCAAACTGGGTGCGGGACAGGCGGAAGTACCGCTGAAAGCGGCTGTCATCCAGGCGCAGCTCCTGGAGCAAATGGTGAAACTCGCCAAACTGGGTTCACCTCCGAAGAGTCTGGTGGACCCAAATACGGTGACGATGACCCCTACACCGCTGTCCTGCTCTCCAGATCTAATAAAGAGCGGTGACTGTCGATGAATGCTCGATTAACATCAGCCATCTTGCAAACAGACAACCGCCAATTGTTTGCTTTTTACGCGCGTCCATTTCGCTTTGGACGCGCAAATGGATTCAAAATGTTCAAGCGTCCAACTATACGCGAATTTGATGCTCTATTCACGTTTGGGTTGAATGCAGGCGGGACGTGGCTGGAGAGTGCCTCGGTGCGACAAAGCCAGGGCGACGATTCGTAGACAGGCAGGTCTGGCGGTGGACCGACAAGCTTCAAGAAGCTACGAAGGCGAAGAAGGCCGCGTTCAAGTTGTGGCATGTCTCACGGGTGGCCGACGACTGGCATGAGTGCAGACGACAGAAGTGGATAGCGAAGAAGGGTCAATCTTTATGCCCAGCTCAACACGCCTGAAGGAGCCTACCGAATCTACAAAATCCGCGATGAATATATGAATATCAAAGACCAGCAAGTCCTCCGTGATCCCCCCATCATTCTGCAACGCTGGAAAGAGTACTGTGACTCGATGTGCAACAAGGAGTTCCCGCATCCACTGATCACAAGCGCCGCCCCATCCCTGGGCCGGTACCGCAGATCAGTCCTGCCAAGGTCTAGCTTGCGGTCAAAAAGATGAAGAAAGGAAAGGCCCAGGGACCCGACAACATTCCCGCTGAGGTGTGGAAGCTACGACTGTCCTTGCCCGACTGTTTAATAAGATCATTGACGAGGGCACCACGTATGGTCCCGATCTGGAAAGGCAAAGGCCTTCTCTGCCATGTCTCCGGAAGACCGTCTCCCACAGTCCCAATCAGAGCAGATTTGTTAGAGGAAGCGGCACTACTGATGCGATCCACGCCGTTAGGCTGCTGGAGAAGAACCAGCAAGTACACATGGCCTCGACCTCGAGAAGGCATTTGACCATGTGCCCCGGGATCTGGCATTCCCTCCGCTCCCACGGTGCCCCGAAGATCCAGCTCCTCTACACCAACACCACCAGCGTCGTCCAGTGCCCTGAAGATCCAGCTCCTCTACACCAACACCACCAGCGTCGTCCAGTGCCCTGAAGATCCAGCTCCTCTACACCAACACCACCAGCGTCGTCCGGTGCCCCGAAGATCCAGCTCCTCTACACCAACACCTCCAGCGTCGTCCGGTGCCCCGAAGATCCAGCTCCTCTACACCAACACCACCAGCGTTGTCTGGTGCGCCGAAGATCCAGCTCCTCTACACCAACACCACCAGCGTCGTCCGGTGCCGCGAAGATCCAGCTCCTCTACACCAACACCCCCAGCGTCGTCCGGTGCCCCGAAGATCCAGCTCCTCTACACCAACACCCCCAGCGTCGTCCGGTGCCCCGAAGATCCAGCTCATCTACACCAACACGTCCAGCGTCGTCCGGTGCCCCGAAGATCCAGCTCCTCTACACCAACACCTCCAGCGTCGTCCAGCGCGGATTAGAGGAGTCTCAGCCCTGGTCACTTCTATTCCCGACGACATCTTCCAAGCTGACGGAGCCCGCGGTTGGACGCACACGGATTGAGACTGAGAAAAGACTGGGTTCCATTTTATTTTGATAGTCCACTTTAGACATTCTACTAACTATAAGTAACTTTGCAACTACGTCAACTAACTGTCATTAGAGTATTAGAATATTGTAGTAGATTGTCAGTAGACTGGTAGGTTATGGTTAGGTATTAGGGTTCGGGTTAGTAAAATAAGTTGACTTGTAGTTACCAAGTTACTTAAAGTCAGTAGACCGTCTGTTGGGGGATCATCAAAATAAAGTGTTAGCAGATATTAAGCATACAGTCTACTAATCCTCTACTGACAGTTAGTTGATATGTAGTGGCAAAGTTACTTATAGTTAGTAGAATTTCTAAAGTGGACTATCAAAATAAAGTGTTACCAAAGACTAAGTATATGGAGTATGGACCCCAGACCGACCGGACAATCAGAGTTAGAGGGCAGCCATTAAACAAAGTCACCGAAGTCAAATATCTTGGTTCGCTCATCTGGAACGACGGTGACTCCAGAGTCAACACGGCACGGCTCAAACGGCGACAAGTCACGGGTGTTCTCTGCGACTGCCGAATGCCCATACCACTAAAGGGCAAGATTTATAAAACTGTTGTGTTGGCCGGCCACCACCAAACATGAGCAGTTCCTCCACGTTATGGAGATGAAGATGCTCCGCTGGCCCCGCGTAATGAACGAAGATGTCCGAAGGCGCATGGCGCCCATAGTTGGTAAGATGCGTGGAGCCCGACTCCGCTGGTATGGCCACGTCATCAGAAGTGGCGATGAGACAGTGGTAAAACGGCCTATCATCTATCACCACCTGGACGACGGCCGCGCGGCCGGCTAAAGAAGCGGTCTCAATATCAACACTGATGATGCCCTGATCGAGCCATGTGGCTAAAAGCATGCGAACAAGCAGACCCTATACAAATATGGGAAACACGCTAGGACAAAAACATAAATGCACAAATCTACTAATTGTAAACAAATACATTAATTAGATCGCAATATTTAAGGTTCATCGGATTGGATTCATTCCAATTGACGAAAATTAGAGCATGTAAAGACATAGACATAATATAGAGCTAGACGCCCTATTGGCCGCTGGGCGCAAGAAATGCGGCCGCCATCTTTAACCGGTCATACTCCTAGTTTCGTCGCATAGCAGCAGTTACGATGCCGAGCACTGTGCAGCATATTCCAGCTCAAATCAGCGGACCATCGCAAATAGGGCTCGGGGAGTTACTTTTCACAAGTAAAATTTAACATTACCGTACTATTGGTTGTATTTTGTGAATAGAATATTAACAGAGAGTTAAGAAGGAGCAAGGATCTTTGATATTACTGTACTGAAATCGTGGCCAGCTAGCTAGGCTATGTTTACTGCACCGGCCGGTGTTCACCCGGCTATGAACTGAGACTTGATAAGTCATATTCCATAACACTGACTTAGATTACAACTGACACAATAATGCTATTGTAGAAATAAAACAAATATTACTGGTATAACATTGGCCTGCGAATTTTACACAAGTGGCACAGACTGTATTATCAGTGTTGGGCAGTAACTACTTGTATCATATCTAGTAATTTAGTATTTTGGTGGTAGCTTCAACATTTTGTGTGTGTGTGTTTGTTGGGAATCGGGAGGCGGGCTGCTCTCTATTATATTTATAGTGTGTGATTTGCAAAATACATAACGTTTTCATAGCCTTTATCACATATCATAGGGTGACCAGATGTCCCCGGTTTCAAGGAACAGTCCCCGTTTTTGGTTGCCTGTCCCTGGCTAAATACAGAAAAAAACTACCTCTGTCCCCGTTTTGCATGCGCGACCGGCGGCGAGACAGCGTTGTGTGTTGAGTTTTATGTCTTACTGTTTTGTTTTGTTTTTAATTGAAGTTTATATAGTTATACCCAAGGAGTATTAAAGGACTGGTTATTAACCTGTTAAACTGCTAGCCTTGGTGTCTGAGCAACAAACATGGAGCTGATGGCCTTATTGTTTTTGTGGTTGGCATTTTATTTCACGGACTCTCTAGGTGCGTTGTCTAATCCACCGATAATTAGATATAGCAGAGACTTTCTACTATAGTTATTCTGTTTATTATTATTCTGACTAATGCGCAGTCTCTTCGTAACAAAACGGATGAGCTGCATGCTCATGTTCGATTCCAACGGGAATTCAGAGACTCGTGTCTATTGCCCATCAAGGAGACATGGCTCTCGGACAGAGAGTCGGACACAGACATTACCATGGACGGGTTTGGTCCTCCTGTGCGCTTGGACAGAGATGCTGGTGCTACGGGCATGTAGAGGGGAGGAGGAGTTTGCCTGTATGTGAACCAAAGGTATTGTAAGAACGTCATTGTGAGAGAAAGACTGTGTACTAAAGACGTTGAGTTGTTGTCGATGTCGTTACGCCCATCATACCTGCCACGTGAGTTTCCTCAAATATTCGATACAGTTGTCTATATCCATCCGAGAGCTAATGCAGATAAAGCCTCAGAAAGTCTTCTACAAGTAACTCAAAGATTGCAACTTATTTCTCCCGATGCACCAATGTTAATCATGGGTGATTTCAACCACTGTTTGATGGATAAGACCTTGAGAGACCTTTAACAATATGTCACATGTCCAACCAGACACAAAAGGACTCTTGATTTATGTTATGGTTCTATAAAGGGAGCATATAAATCTCTCCCTCTTCCCCCGTTGGGTGGGGCTGACCATAATTGTATACAACTTGTCCCACTGTATCGTACAGCCCTAAGAAGGGGAACAACTTTAAGCAGACAGTTTAAGAACTGGACTGAAGATTCCATCTCGATTCTACAAGGGTGTTATGAATGCACTGATTGGGAAATATTTAAAGAGTCATGTGCTGACATAGATGAACTTACTGATGTGGTCAGCTGTTATGTGTCATACTGTGTGGATAACATTATTCCTGTAAGGTCTGTAAAGGTATATCCAAATAATAAGCCATGGATAACAAAATCACTTAAGGTTCTGTTTAAGAAAATTTCGCGAAGGTAATCTTGAGTTGAATCGGTTAAAAAAGGAAGTGAAATTTGAAATAAATAAGGCAAAGCTGCAGTATAAAGAAAAGATAGAATGGCAATTACAAAATTGTAATTTGGGTTCAGCATGGGATGGCATGAAAACTATCGTCGGGACAAAGGCTAAAAAAGATTCAAAGGTGGCATTGGAAGGGTATAGAGGTGATTTTCAGCTTGCAAAAGCATTTAATGAGTTTTATGTAAGGTTTGATACTTGTGACTTTGAGACTATTCGTTGTGAGCAGAAAAATAATTTAACTGTTAATGGATCTATCCCTTTTGCAGAACAGGATGTAATTAATGGATTGAGACATTCAAAAGCCAGGAAAAGTGCAGGCCCTGATAATATTGAGGGCCGGCTGCTTATTTCCTGTGCAGAGCAATTGGGACCTATCTTTTATTATATTTTTCAACTGTCCCTTACTCAACAGAAGGTGCCGAGATTATGGAAAACCTCCACAGTCATTCCAGTAGCGAAAAATAAAAATTCAGTAGCACTAAATGATTTTAGGCCAGTTGCTTTAACTTCATTAGTAATGAAGAGTTTTGAAAAATTTATTAAAAAAGAGCTAAAAAAAGAGACTCACTTGACCCTCTTCAGCTTGCTTATAGGGCCAGGCGTGGGGTAGAGGATGCTACGGCTACTTTGTCGAATTTGGTACTTAAGCATTTAGAAGGAACTAAGACTCACGCCAGGATTTTATTTGTCGATTTCTCATCCGCTTTCAACACGATACAACCTCATATTTTAGTAGAGAAGCTGTTAAGTTTTGGTTTTGATTTTAGTATTGTTGGTTGGATCCTTGATTTCCTAACTGATCGCATTCAGAGAGTAAGGGTTAATGGTTGTTTATCAGAGTTATTGTATTCATCCACAGGGTCCCCTCAGGGATGTGTGCTTTCTCCACTCCTGTATATTCTATATACCGATGATTGCAGAGGCAGGCATGAAAATAGATTTATTTAAAAATTTGCAGATGATTCAGCTGTTGTCAGCCTTCTTGGTTCTGGCGAATGCGACCATGGCCCTGTGGTTGAGGATTTTGTACAGTGGTGCAACGATCCATTCTTGCAAATAAATGACATGCTTATTGACTTTAGGCGTAATCAAACTGACTTGAAGAGAACACTATCAAAGAGCAGGAGGTTGATGTTGTGGAATCATATAAGTATCTGGGGTGTGTGATTGACAACAAGTTGAATTTTAATGTTAATGTAGAGATGATTTGCAAAAGGGGCCAGCAACGTCTGTACTGTCTACAGAGACTGTCCAAATTTAAAGTTGATAGGTCCTTGATGATTTTATTCTATAAATCTTATATTGAGTCGGTTTTAACATTTAGTATGTTATGCTGGTATGGAAGTCTTGGTGTGAAGGCAAAGACTGCTTTGGTGAAAATAGTAAATACTAGAAGTAAGATTTTAGGAGTTCAGCAGAGTCACCCTACTGACCTGTACAACCGGCAGGTAGTTAGGAAAGCCCGATCCATTTTAATGGTTACTTCACATCCTCTCTATTCTGAGTTTCAGTTTTTACCCTTTAGGATCTCGACTGAGATTTCCCTCGGTTAGAAGTAACAGGTATAAACATTCATTTATTCCTACTTCCATTTCTCTGTTAAATTTGGGTATGGGGGGAGTAGGTGGAAGGAAGTAGTTGTTTGGGTTTTGTGTGGGTACTGTGTGCGTGTGCTTATTTTAGTGTTAATTTTTAAAGGTATCTTTTAACTCTTATTGAAATTATTAATGTATTGTAAATTGTCCTTTTGTATGCTGTCTTGCTGTAAAATCAATTGCCCTTCGGGGACATATACAAATAAAGTAAAGTAAAGTAAAGTTTTTGAAGACACAACATTAGGTTTTTAATCAGATTGATAGTCAAAATGTCCCATTTTTGTCCCCCTTTTCGGGGATTATGGCCACTTTATATCATATATCAGAATATTCTATTACTGTTAAGCCCACTATGAATATTAAAATACGCCGAACCATGAGTCCTGTATCATAGCTACCTGTATGACCTTTGCAGAAAAAACCCCGCGTGAAAATAAGTTTGGTATGATTAATTAAATGCGCTGGTAGCTCATTGCACCTGCTAAACAGATTACACTGAGTGGAGCGGGTGACCGGTTTAAGATGGCGGCCCCACGGCTCGTCCGCGCCAGTACGCAGTAGCGGTCGATAGGGCGTCTATCTATATGATGTCTATGTGTAAAGATGCCTTATGTGTGCCTGATTTGTGTGGCATTATGGGATATGATGTTGAGCTGATAGATGGCAAAATACGACCTCCTACCAGACATTTTTTTTCCCAAAAATATTTATTCAGAGGCCATGAATATAAAACTGCACTGAGCATTGTGTACAGGCTCTTGTTACATTAGACACTGGGTTCATGGTTTCTCCAGTTTAGCATTGGCTAGTGACAAACAATCCAACAGATTTCTTGAATATGTGACATAAAAACGCCTTGTTTGCTGAACTCGTGTGATTTAACCGGGAGTGTTTCCCAAACCAGGGTTCGTACTGACACTGTAAAATCAAATTCCAGGACTTTCAAGGACTTTTCAAACACTTCTTTTTTGTTTTTTTTCAAGGACTACAATCAGAGATCTTATTTATCAAACAATATGTTTCTTTATTATCTTTTAAATTCTAAAAAAGGTAAATAGATAAATAAAAATAAACTAATAAAAAATTGGTACAAACAAAGTGCAGCACATGCAATTTTTTTCCCCATGAATATATGATTGACCTGAAGAATGAAAGCTGTATCATATATTTGGATATTTATGAGCAATATTACTCTCATAGCCATGCAAAATGGCTCTATATCTATATCAGACTAGCCTGGTTAAAACCACACCCCTCTCAGTCGTAACTGAGTTAGGGTCTGGGGAAGGTTCATTCACAGCTCATTTCCAAAGGGGCGTCACCAACGGACGTCGCTCAAATGCCTCTGGGTGCAATTGGATAGCCCTAAAACCAATCAGATCGATCGTCATCTTGTAAAGCCCGCTTCAACGTTTGTGATTGGTGCCTCGATTTGGAAAGATTGGAAATAAGCTTGAATGGGCTCTTCGCCAGACTAACTTGCAGAGCAAATCTAAGTTTGCCGGGAGTTCGTCTGGGTTTTCCCAGTCTAATATCAGACGGGCTCCAGCGTTCATTTTGTGTGAAAAGATTGTTTTATCAATACAATTTTAAATAAATATTGTCTTTCAATAATTCAAGCACTTTTCAAGTACTTCTTCATAAGTGCTGTTTTAAGGGTTTTCCAAGACTTCAATTTCAATTGCCAAAAGTCAAATTCAATCACCTTGTACAAACCCTGCCAAAAGCATCGTTAGCCAACTATGGTTGCAAGTTCTGTTGTTACGAACATACTGTCGTTTAATGTCTCCCGAAACCACAGTTCCAACGAACATTCGCACAAAGCATCGCACACTTGCGTGACTGGAACACAAAGCATCGCACACTTGCGTGACTGGAACACAAAGCATCGCACACTTGCGTGGCTGGAACACAAAGCATCGCACACTTGCGTGGCTGGAACACAAAGCATCGCACACTTGCGTGGCTGGAACACAAAGCATCGCACACTTGCGTGACTGGAACACAAAGCATCGCACACTTGCGTGACTGGAACACAAAGCATCGCACACTTGCGTGGCTGGAACACAAAGCATCGCACACTTGCGTGGCTGGAACACAAAGCATCGCACACTTGCGTGGCTGGAACACAAAGCATCGCACACTTGCGTGGCTGGAACACAAAGCATCGCACACTTGCGTGGCTGGAACACAAAGCATCGCACACTTGCGTGACTGGAACACAAAGCATCGCACACTTGCGTGACTGGAACACAAAGCATCGCACACTTGCGTGACTGGAACACAAAGCATCGCACACTTGCGTGGCTGGAACACAAAGCATCGCACACTTGCGTGGCTGGAACACAAAGCATCGCACACTTGCGTGGCTGGAACACAAAGCATTGCACACTTGCGTGGCTGGAACACAAAGCATCGCACACTTGCGTGACTGGAACACAAAGCATCGCACACTTGCGTGACTGGAACACAAAGCATCGCACACTTGCGTGGCTGGAACACAAAGCATCGCACACTTGCGTGGCTGGAACACAAAGCATCGCACACTTGCGTGACTGGAACACAAAGCATCGCACACTTGCGTGGCTGGAACACAAAGCATCGCACAACACAAAGCATCGCACACTTGCGTGGCTGGAACACAAAGCATCGCACACTTGCGTGACTGGAACACAAAGCATCGCACACTTGCGTGACTGGAACACAAAGCATCGCACACTTGCGTGACTGGAACACAAAGCATCGCACACTTGAGTGGCTGGAACACAAAGCATCGCACACTTGCGTGGCTGGAACACAAAGCATCGCACACTTGCGTGGCTGGAACACAAAGCATCGCACACTTGCGTGACTGGAACACAAAGCATCGCACACTTGCGTGACTGGAACACAAAGCATCGCACACTTGCGTGACTGGAACACAAAGCATCGCACACTTGCGTGGCTGGAACACAAAGCATCGCACACTTGCGTGGCTGGAACACAAAGCATCGCACACTTGCGTGACTGGAACACAAAGCATCGCACACTTGCGTGGCTGGAACACAAAGCATCGCACACTTGCGTGGCTGGAACACAAAGCATCGCACACTTGCGTGGCTGGAACACAAAGCATCGCACACTTGCGTGGCTGGAACACAAAGCATCGCACACTTGCGTGGCTGGAACACAAAGCATCGCACACTTGCGTGACTGGAACACAAAGCATCGCACACTTGCGTGGCTGGAACACAAAGCATCGCACACTTGCGTGGCTGGAACACAAAGCATCGCACACTTGCGTGGCTGGAACACAAAGCATCGCACACTTGCGTGGCTGGAACACAAAGCATCGCACACTTGCGTGGCTGGAGCGACAGCTCTCGAGCGGAAGCAAAGTTATAGATTATGAAAGGGGTATGTAAACTAATGCACTCTAAAAGCATGTGTTTCAGACATTATTAATCAATGTCACTATAAAAATACTGCCATGGTCACACTAGGGGCATGCAGAATTACTTCAGACACTCAAACCATAAATTCAACATATAATAGATAATAATTTAAATAAAAATACTATCTTCTCCACTTGCCTGCAATGCAATGCTATGAATCCCCGTTCTCCGATCTCCCGCGTTCACATTGGTATGAATGGAACAAGTCAACAGAACAAAAAGTGTAGTGTGATATATAACATGCACAGAGTGTATTTAACAGAGTGGTAATTCTATTGTTTGAGTGATTTTATTCACATTACTGTGATGATATTGTTGAGCTGTGGAAACAGTTAATACCTTCTTAAGAGAATGATACGACGTTTTGCCTCAATATGACTTTATGAAACATTACACTTGAATCTTAATATGTAACCAGATACTGTTATTATGAAATAACTTTGAACATTGACAACTAGTGTTGTGTTTCTCTCTCTCTCCAGAGAAAAATCCGCTGCCAAAAGCCTCCACGACCATGAAGCCAATAGAAGAAGGATTGGAAGATGATGTTTTCGAGTCTGAATCCCACAACACTCGCCCGAGAGAAGACGTGTAAAGCGTTTCATCACCTCACGCTCGCAGACTTTAGTGCATCACTGTACTTTATAGAGAAATTAATGGAAAATGCATTGAAAAGGAAAATAATTCCGGATAACTCAGATCACACTCTTCTGGATGGAGAGATCCTGATCAAATGAGAGTTGGTCTAGTATTACAGAATTAACATTGGATACTAACACATTTAATATAATATTGTCCTGAGCATTGTAAATTAAACTGCTTATTCAACATTTTAGAGAACAGAAATATCTTTACAATTTTTAAAGCAGACCTATTTTGCTCTTTTACGAAGTCTTGATGTTGTTTTCAGGCTCTACTGGAACAGGTTTTCCTGCTTGAATGTTGATTATTTTCCTCATATTCTCCATTGTTGCAGCTCCTCTCTTCCCAGTCTGTCAGTAACGCTCAGGACTGTGTTTCCCGCACAGTGACATCACTCACTGCTTCACTACTATAGTACGATGCATCGTTGAAGAAA
Source organism: Gila orcuttii (assembly GCA_026230005.1). Classification (NCBI taxonomy): domain Eukaryota; kingdom Metazoa; phylum Chordata; class Actinopteri; order Cypriniformes; family Leuciscidae; genus Gila; species Gila orcuttii. Next base: position 1,861,534 of record JAPDVR010000018.1, read on the forward strand.
TCCACTAGCTAGTCACGACTGTTTCCCGAAACCATGTTGTCGCAAATTGGTCGTTCAACCACTTTGGTTAATGATGTCACACACGTGTGGAGTAATAACTACTTTTAATGAAACCGTTTGAGATCGAATTAACGCTAGATGTTTTGATATAAATTACAGGCATGAAATCTGAGGACTATTTCTCATTTTTCTCAGTTATTTTGCTTTATTTCCAGATTCAATCATAGGCTCGTTCTTGCGTACTAGAGCACGTTCACACATGCGCAGTCTTCAGAAACTACACTTTAACCCTTTCACACGTGAGTTTAAAATATTCTGGCTGACCCCCCAGCGTGAGTTTTTCAAGGCGACCGTTATTTAGAATGTCACTTTATGGTTTCCATGGTGACGCGTCATTGCTTGTCACGTGACACACTGTAGCAACAACAGAGCTGAATGAATGATGATCTGCTTTTATGTCATATTTCCTTTTTTATTCAAAATATTCACAAATTTGTTAGATATGGCATGAAATATCTGATATTCCGGTTGTCAAATATATCAAGTGGAAGTGTTTTGTTGTTTAAACACCTTTATAACGATCGCGTTAGTTGAGCTGTATGCGCGATGGGCGCCGCCATCTTAGTTTGTGCCGCAGACGCAGTTCAGAGAATCGGATCTGTTGGATTTACAAAACGTTAATTCATCCACTTCTCCCGAAATACATACAAGTAAGAACTGGGAAAAGAATAGAGTAAACTTTAAAGTTACTTACACAATGTGTATCTGATATGAATAAAACTAATTATAATGGAAAGGATTATTATTGCCTCTTCCTTTGACATCAGTGTGTATTTTACGAACTCTAAATGTATTGTTTTTTAGTACTTATATGTCTGAAACCTAAAATAAACATTATGTGGTTGAAAACACTGAAAAGTTGTGATATGTGACAGCTCTGAGCGCGCCTGTCTCTGGCTCAGCGCCAGCCAACGCGCGAAAGCACATTTGAATTTAGCAGTTGATCACGTGATGCACTGACCGTTCTAATCACACCGGTGTGATCGTACGTGCGAAAGGGTTAAATCTCTTGAAAAACTAAAAGACATAAATGACATTAGTACGAATTCTAAATAAAAGACTCCGGTTGTACTGAATGTCAGCTTGCTTCTGTTGCTCAAGATCAGGATTTATTGAGTCACATGTCATGAAAACGAGAAACTCTGCTTCTAACCACAGGTCGAGATCTGTCGCTCACACACACAACTCTGCGATGCTGTTTGCAAATGTTCGTTGGAACGATGGTTTCGGGAAACACAGACTCGCTGAACTGCTGATAACGACAGAACTTGCGACCATAGTTGGCAAATGATGCTTTCGGGAAACACACCCCTGTTTAGTTCCTGTCTCTATGAAGCCCCTCCTCCTGAAAAGCACACTGTGCTCTGATTGGTCGGCTGGAGCAGTGTGTTGTGATAGGTCGAGCGCTTCGAGTGTGTTTGGGAAATGCTCCGCCCCTTACCATAACCGCCAGTTTAACACACTACTAACTAACTCAACCAGGCCCCGCCCCTTTATTCTGCGCATTAATTATTATAATGAGGAATATTGTGACGTGTTCGTTCCCGGAAGAAACTCAAGATACAATGGAGGCGTTTCAGGAGTTCAGAAACACTGACACTGATATAGAGAAGAACTGGAGCTTTATCATGATCAAACAGCAACACTACACACTAAACACTGATGAACATTACACACTAAACACAGATGAACACTACACACTAAACACAGATGAACACTACACACTAAACACAGATGAACATTACACACTAAACACTGATGAACACTACACACTAAACACAGATGAACACTACACACTAAACACAGATGAACACTACACACTAAACACAGATGAACATTACACACTAAACACTGATGAACACTACACACTAAACACAGATGAACACTACACACTAAACACAGATGAACACTACACACTAAACACAGATGAACACTACACACTAAACACAGATGAACACTACACACTAAACACTGATGAACACTACACACTAAACACAGATGAACACTACACACTAAACACAGATGAACACTACACACTAAACACAGATGAACACTACACACTAAACACAGATGAACACTACACACTAAACACAGATGAACACTACACACTAAACACAGATGAACACTACACACTAAACACTGATGAACACTACACACTAAACACAGATGAACATTACACACTAAACACAGATGAACACTACACACTAAACACAGATGAACACTACACACTAAACACAGATGAACACTACACACTAAACACAGATGAACATTACACACTAAACACAGATGAACATTACACACTAAACACAGATGAACACTACACACTAAACACAGATGAACATTACACACTAAACACAGATGAACATTACACACTAAACACAGATGAACACTACACACTAAACACAGATGAACACTACACACTAAACACAGATGAACATTACACACTAAACACAGATGAACACTACACACTAAACACTGATGAACACTACACACTAAACACTGATGAACACTACACACTAAACACAGATGAACACTACACACTAAACACAGATCAACACTACACACTAAACACAGATGAACATTACACACTAAACACAGATGAACACTACACACTAAACACAGATGAACACGACACACTAAACACAGATGAACACTACACACTAAACACAGATCAACACTACACACTAAACACAGATCAACACTACACACTAAACACAGATCAACATTACACACTAAACACAGATGAACACTACACACTAAACACAGATGAACACTACACACTAAACACAGATGAACACTACACACTAAACACAGATGAACACTACACACTAAACACAGATGAACACTACACACTAAACACAGATCAACACTACACACTAAACACAGATCAACATTACACACTAAACACAGATGAACATTACACACTAAACACAGATGAACACTACACACTAAACACAGATGAACACTACACACTAAACACTGATGAACATTACACACTAAACACAGATGAACACTACACACTAAACACAGATGAACATTACACACTAAACACTGATGAACATTACACACTAAACACAGATGAACACTACACACTAAACACAGATGAACACTACACACTAAACACAGATGAACACTACACACTAAACACAGATGAACACTACACACTAAACACAGATGAACACTACACACTAAACACAGATGAACACTACACACTAAACACAGATGAACACTACACACTAAACACAGATGAACATTACACACTAAACACTGATGAACATTACACACTAAACACTGATGAACACTACACACTAAACACAGATGAACACTACACACTAAACACAGATGAACACTACACACTAAACACTGATGAACACTACACACTAAACACAGATGAACACTACACACTAAACACAGATGAACACTACACACTAAACACTGATGAACATTACACACTAAACACTGATGAACACTACACACTAAACACAGATGAACACTACACACTAAACACTGATGAACACTACACACTAAACACTGATGAACACTACACACTAAACACAGATGAACACTACACACTAAACACAGATGAACACTACACACTAAACACAGATGAACACTACACACTAAACACAGATGAACATTACACACTAAACACTGATGAACACTACACACTAAACACAGATGAACATTACACACTAAACACAGATGAACACTACACACTAAACACAGATGAACACTACACACTAAACACTGATGAACACTACACACTAAACACAGATGAACATTACACACTAAACACAGATGAACACTACACACTAAACACAGATGAACACTACACACTAAACACAGATGAACACTACACACTAAACACAGATGAATATTACACACTAAACACAGATGAACACTACACACTAAACACAGATGAACACTACACACTAAACACAGATGAACATTACACACTAAACACAGATGAACACTACACACTAAACACAGATGAACACTACACACTAAACACTGATGAACACTACACACTAAACACTGATGAACACTACACACTAAACACAGATGAACACTACACACTAAACACAGATCAACACTACACACTAAACACAGATGAACATTACACACTAAACACAGATGAACACTACACACTAAACACAGATGAACATTACACACTAAACACTGATGAACACTACACACTAAACACAGATGAACACTACACACTAAACACAGATGAACACTACACACTAAACACAGATCAACACTACACACTAAACACAGATCAACATTACACACTAAACACAGATGAACATTACACACTAAACACAGATGAACACTACACACTAAACACAGATGAACATTACACACTAAACACTGATGAACACTACACACTAAACACAGATGAACACTACACACTAAACACTGATGAACACTACACACTAAACACAGATGAACACTACACACTAAACACAGATGAACACTACACACTAAACACAGATGAACACTACACACTAAACACAGATGAACATTACACACTAAACACAGATGAACACTACACACTAAACACAGATGAACACTACACACTAAACACAGATGAACATTACACACTAAACACAGATGAACACTACACACTAAACACAGATGAACACTACACACTAAACACAGATGAACACTACACTCTAAACACTGATGATCACTACACACTAAACACTGATGAACACTACACACTAAACACAGATGAACACTACACACTAAACACTGATGAACATTACACACTAAACACAGATGAACACTACACACTAAACACTGATGAACACTACACACTAAACACAGATGAACACTACACACTAAACACAGATGAACACTACACACTAAACACAGATGAACACTACACACTAAACACAGATGAACACTACACACTAAACACAGATCAACACTACACACTAAACACAGATGAACACTACACACTAAACACAGATCAACACTACACACTAAACACAGATGAACACTACACACTAAACACAGATGAACATTACACACTAAACACAGATGAACACTACACACTAAACACAGATGAACACTACACACTAAACACAGATCAACACTACACACTAAACACAGATGAACATTACACACTAAAGACAGATCAACATTACACACTAAACACAGATGAACACTACACACTAAACACAGATCAACACTACACACTAAACACAGATGAACACTACACACTAAACACAGATGAACACTACACACTAAACACAGATGAACATTACACACTAAACACAGATGAACACTACACACTAAACACAGATGAACACTACACACTAAACACAGATGAACACTACACACTAAACACAGATCAACACTACACACTAAACACAGATGAACACTACACACTAAACACAGATCAACACTACACACTAAACACAGATGAACACTACACACTAAACACAGATGAACACTACACACTAAACACAGATGAACACTACACACTAAACACAGATGAACACTACACACTAAACACAGATGAACATTACACACTAAACACAGATGAACACTACACACTAAACACAGATCAACACTACACACTAAACACAGATCAACACTACACACTAAACACAGATGAACACCACACACTAAACACAGATGAACATTACACACTAAACACTGATGAACACTACACACTAAACACAGATGAACACTACACACTAAACACAGATGAACATTACACACTAAACACAGATGAACACGACACACTAAACACAGATGAACATTACACACTAAACACAGATGAACACTACACACTAAACACAGATGAACACTACACACTAAACACAGATGAACACTACACACTAAACACTGATGAACACTACACACTAAACACAGATGAACATTACACACTAAACACAGATGAACACTACACACTAAACACAGATGAACACTACACACTAAACACTGATGAACACTACACACTAAACACAGATGAACATTACACACTAAACACTGATGAACTGCACACTAAACACAGATGAACACTACACACTAAACACAGATGAACACTACACACTAAAACACAGATGAACATTACACACTAAACACAGATGAACATTACACACTAAACACAGATGAACATTACACACTAAACACAGATGAACATTACACACTAAACACAGATGAACATTACACACTAAACACAGATGAACACTACACACTAAACACAGATGAACACTACACACTAAACACAGATGAACATTACACACTAAACACAGATGAACACTACACACTAAACACAGATGAACACTACACACTAAACACAGATGAACACTACACACTAAACACTGATGAACACTACACACTAAACACTGATGAACACTACACACTAAACACAGATGAACACTACACACTAAACACTGATGAACACTACACACTAAACACAGATGAACACTACACACTAAACACTGATGAACATTACACACTAAACACAGATGAACATTACACACTAAACACAGATGAACATTACACACTAAACACAGATGAACATTACACACTAAACACAGATGAACATTACACACTAAACACAGATGAACATTACACACTAAACACAGATGAACACTACACACTAAACACAGATGAACACTACACACTAAACACAGATGAACACTACACACTAAACACTGATGAACATTACACACTAAACACAGATGAACACTACACACTAAACACAGATGAACACTACACACTAAACACAGATGAACATTACACACTAAACACTGATGAACACTACACACTAAACACAGATGAACACTACACACTAAACACAGATGAACACTACACACTAAACACAGATGAACACTACACACTAAACACAGATGAACACTACACACTAAACACAGATGAACACTACACACTAAACACAGATGAACACTACACACTAAACACTGATGAACACTACACACTAAACACAGATGAACACTACACACTAAACACAGATGAACACTACACACTAAACACAGATGAACACTACACACTAAACACAGATGAACACTACACACTAAACACAGATGAACACTACACACTAAACACAGATGAACACTACACACTAAACACTGATGAACACTACACACTAAACACAGATGAACATTACACACTAAACACAGATGAACACTACACACTAAACACAGATGAACACTACACACTAAACACAGATGAACACTACACACTAAACACAGATGAACATTACACACTAAACACAGATGAACATTACACACTAAACACAGATGAACACTACACACTAAACACAGATGAACATTACACACTAAACACAGATGAACATTACACACTAAACACAGATGAACACTACACACTAAACACAGATGAACACTACACACTAAACACAGATGAACATTACACACTAAACACAGATGAACACTACACACTAAACACTGATGAACACTACACACTAAACACTGATGAACACTACACACTAAACACAGATGAACACTACACACTAAACACAGATCAACACTACACACTAAACACAGATGAACATTACACACTAAACACAGATGAACACTACACACTAAACACAGATGAACACTACACACTAAACACTGATGAACACTACACACTAAACACTGATGAACACTACACACTAAACACAGATGAACACTACACACTAAACACTGATGAACACTACACACTAAACACAGATGAACACTACACACTAAACACTGATGAACATTACACACTAAACACAGATGAACATTACACACTAAACACAGATGAACATTACACACTAAACACAGATGAACATTACACACTAAACACAGATGAACATTACACACTAAACACAGATGAACATTACACACTAAACACAGATGAACACTACACACTAAACACAGATGAACACTACACACTAAACACAGATGAACATTACACACTAAACACTGATGAACATTACACACTAAACACTGATGAACACTACACACTAAACACAGATGAACATTACACACTAAACACTGATGAACATTACACACTAAACACTGATGAACACTACACACTAAACACAGATGAACACTACACACTAAACACAGATGAACACTACACACTAAACACAGATGAACATTACACACTAAACACAGATGAACATTACACACTAAACACAGATGAACACTACACACTAAACACAGATGAACACTACACACTAAACACAGATGAACACTACACACTAAACACAGATGAACATTACACACTAAACACTGATGAACATTACACACTAAACACAGATGAACATTACACACTAAACACAGATGAACATTACACACTAAACACAGATGAACACTACACACTAAACACAGATGAACATTACACACTAAACACTGATGAACATTACACACTAAACACAGATGAACTCTACACACTAAAACACAGATGAACACTACACACTAAACACAGATGAACACTACACACTAAACACAGATGAACACGACACACTAAACACAGATGAACACTACACACTAAACACAGATGAACATTACACACTAAACACAGATGAACATTACACACTAAACACAGATGAACATTACACACTAAACACAGATGAACACTACACACTAAACACAGATGAACATTACACACTAAACACAGATGAACATTACACACTAAACACAGATGAACACTACACACTAAACACAGATGAACATTACACACTAAACACAGATGAACACTACACACTAAACACTGATGAACATTACACACTAAACACAGATGAACACTACGCACTAAACACAGATCAACACTACACACTAAACACTGATGAACACTGCACACTAAACACAGATGAACACTACACACTAAACACTGATGAACACTACACACTAAACACAGATGAACATTACACACTAAACACAGATGAACACTACACACTAAACACAGATGAACACTACACACTAAACACAGATGAACACTACACACTAAACACAGATGAACACTACACACTAAACACAGATGAACACTACACACTAAACACTGATGAACACTACACACTAAACACAGATGAACACTACACACTAAACACTGATGAACACTACACACTAAACACAGATGAACACTACACACTAAACACTGATGAACACTACACACTAAACACAGATGAACACTACACACTAAACACTGATGAACACTACACACTAAACACAGATGAACATTACACACTAAACACAGATGAACACTACACACTAAACACTGATGAACACTACACACTAAACACAGATGAACACTACACACTAAACACTGATGAACACTACACACTAAACACAGATGAACACTACACACTAAACACAGATGAACACTACACACTAAACACAGATGAACACTACACACTAAACATAGATGAACATTACACACTAAACACTGATGAACACTACACACTAAACACAGATGAACACTACACACTAAACACAGATGAACATTACACACTAAACACTGATGAACACTACACACTAAACATAGATGAACACTACACACTAAACACAGATGAACATGGGAAACAGCAGAATAGTGCTCTATTAAATTATTCAGAACAGGATTTAGGAATCTTTTTTTCCCTTTACTTAAATGATTTAAATATAAATAAATATATATATATATATATATATATATATATATATATATATATATATATATATATATATATATATATATATATTTGCTGAGACAATGAGTTAACTACAATGTGCTAATTGTGTGATTAAATGTGGGGGAGCAGAAGTACAAGCTTTTCCTCTTAATAAAAGTATCAAGTTTTCTTCTGAGAGCTTATTCAGTGAAATGATGAATCAGATGCAGCTTTACTGGTAAAGAACCAGGCAACAACAAAATAATCTTTCAAAACTTTCTAAAAGATTATTGCAAGGCATAGCTGTACTAATGTACATGTAGAGCTCAACAGTGTTTCTCCTTCCATCAGTAAGATTTCCAGTTATCTTTTCATGCACATATACAGGACCATGTCATGTTTTCTTGTGTGATGCGTTAACGGTCAATATTATGTGAAATTGAATTGTATTAAGACACAAATACGTGGATTTTTTCACTGCTGTTTAAATTAGTGCTTAATTTGAATTTATCGTATAATTAACTAAATGAAGAATGGGTCACATAGGGTTAAGCAATGATGAAGTGTTACATAGGCTTTATTGAATGTCTGGTTTGAAGCTAAATGTTTTTTCTGTGATAATTGTAATGTGACTTGTGTGTTAAAGTTATAGAGATTCTTGAAAACACTTTTAAATTAAAGTTTGACACTATGGACATGTTTCGTTATTTCAAGGAACAGAAACAAAATAATTCAAAGAAACACTGCTTATATATTCAAGCAGAAGATGATTTATTGTTAATTGTTCTTATTTTAAGAACATTTTAATATTACATTTTATTGTTCCTCATTACTATTGATGAACATCAGATATACTGTAATAATTCCCGTGTACACTGTGCTGTCAAAATAATTACCTTATAGAAAATATGATGCCTCGCACACCAGAATCATTCATAGATACGTCGGCTAAAAGTCCAATATGAACTCGAAACATTTATTAATCTCACACACTTATATCGTATCAAAATATTATTAGCTTAGCCCTTCCTCAGGCTTACTGCACAAGGATGGTTGACTGCAAAATGTTATCAGCTTAGCACTGTTAGCAATGTTAAAGTCGTCATGAAAGGAAAGATGAGCTTGTCTCTTTTCTCCTGTATTGTGTCGTATATCTGAGTGAAACGCTTCTGGAACAAAAACAAATGTGGGCGGGGCTTGATTGTGTCTGTGGGGAATTGATTGGCTGGTTGTGGTTTGCTATTGGCTGATCTCATGTGAGTGACAGGTTATAGCCCCACCCTCGTCATAAGAGAAGAGAAGACGGAGAAAAAAAATAAGAATTATTAATTACGTGAAAAAGCAGCAACAACATTCTTGTTACAGTATACATTATGAGTATGACTGTATTTCGTAAGAGCCATGGGTTACGCCTGCAGTTCGTCAGCTTCTGCTTGAGGAAGAAGGTCCTAATAATGTTGCAGCAATTTAGAGATAAACGTTTTGCATTCATTCTGAAATACACAGATACTCCTGTCTCGATCAGTGCAGAAAGCAATGTCGGATGTTCATTTTAACATTTTAGTCTTTTTCTTAAAGTGCCCCATTATGCTATTTGAAAGTTTCCTAATGTTGTTTTGGAGTCTCCTACAACAGGTTTACATGCATGAAAGGTCAAAAAACGGTTTAATTTCATCATAATATACATTTGCACATCACCACATTTTCAATGATTCTCAAACGACTCATCAGTTTAATCAATCTCTCTAAATCCCTCCTTTCCACGAGCTACTCTGGTCTGATTGGCCAGACAGCTCAGTCTGTTGTGATTGGTCTACTCTGCTCTGATTGGCCAGACAGCTCGGTCTGTTGTGATTGGTCTACTCTGCTCTGATTGGCCAGACAGCTCGGTCTGTTGTGATTGGTCTACTCTGCTCTGTTCAAACCCGAACCTCCATTGCAAGGACGACTCGAGCGGGACGTGTCTCAGTGATACACTACTCAGTTTGAGGTACATTATGGGATGTTGCAACTAGGGATGCACCAATTGACCGGACATTAATTTGGAACCGTTCTTTTTGGGGGCGTTTTTTCCGGAAGTCGCCTGCGTGCACAGACTACTTTGGAATCATTCACGAAAAATGTAATTTGTTTGGAAGCATTGTACTGGAAACGCAGAGGTAACGTTACCTGTCAGAGGCACAGATAACGAGCAGCCGTTAGTGTAGCGGCCGCTTTCCTGCACGAGCGTAGACAGTGAACGTTTGTATGTTCAGCTCAGCTTCTCACGTGTCGATGAGAAACGTAACAGACTAACATGTTGTGACGATGTCATCATGAAATAAATAAATAAATTGCAATGAAAAGTTTATTTGTCCTACATTAATTAGTCATCATTCATTTGTAAAATAACTCTGAGATCATTATCCACAAATATCAAAAAATGTCTATATTATATGAATCTACAGTCATCATAAGATAAGTGCCCGAATCAAGATGGCAACGTCTTTAGTCCAGCCCCTAGTTAGGGTTAGCCATCTTTATCTGGATGACGTGCGTCGCTCACAAAAAGATGGCGGCGGCTGTCGGGAGGCACTGAGTGTAGCTTGCGGAGCTCCTCTAGAAGACTCCCATGGCGATTTATTGTTTTATCCGCGAGTGTTACGAGTGTTTATCGTCGGCGTTCTAATGGATCATGCTCCTTATTACGAAAAGGAAAGTATCCTTGTCATTGTGGACTAGCTGATTGTCGTTGAGACGCTGCGGGGAAAACAATACAAGTGGTTAGTTTCAAAACCTGAACTGGATAAGGATCGGGAGCCTCCAGCCTATATACTCACTTCTGAGAAGTCCCGGAAAATGTGGACCAGACTTTTAAAAAAAAGGAGTCATGAGTACGAATTAGCCTGCACTGGATGACTGTTTGACGTGACTTGACTGTTGACTGTTTTTGATAGGGAAATTTTTCTTTTTACATCTTTTCCTCCTACTGACTGTTTAAACTGTTTTAGCTGTGGATTACTGTTGGGATTACTGATTGTCTTTTGAACTGGACTAATTTTATTTCTTTTTTGTTGCCTGTTTTGTGGCTGGACAATTATTGAACGGAATTTTTTTTTCTTCTCTCTAACCAAAAAAAAAAAAGCAATTTTGAAATACTTGAAATTGTGCATCTGTGATTATACATATTTGAATGCAATTATATGTGTCCTGTCGTATTGAATGGTTTGTGTTCTATTTAATAGTGATTATATGGGTATTATTACTACATATATTATGTATTGATTACTTGTGTTTATCCTTATCTCATTAAGTGACGGGTTTTGTGAAAGAGAAATCAGACCACACACAATCTTTGTACGTTTTCTTTAACTGAAACTTAAATTAATGACAGAAATCCTGTCTGGCACCCTAGCATATAACGAGTGTGGGAAAACTTTACAACGTGACTAAGCTGAAATGCTTTTTTTTGTAAAGAAGAACTTGCATGGACTTTTGAAAAGCTAGAGGTAAATGTCAGTTCTGTATAGGATGATCATTTTTATGTTACCTTAAAATGACATTGATTTGATTTTAAAAAGACCTGCTGTAGCATCTTTGTTTTACTCGTTGCACTAAACATTATTTGATTTAACATTTTAGAATAATTAATTGGTTTTGTTTAGTTTCTCTGGTAAATACCTTCTTTCTTTACACCGAGTTTAAAAACAAAAACTAAATAAATAGCCAAACATCTTTGTTTGGATTGTTGAATGTGTGTTGATTGTGTAGTGAACTGTGCAGTTGTTGCCGTTAATTTCAGATGGTTAGTTATTATTTTTAACAGCCAAAAGCCAGTTTGGCCAGTTAAATACCAAATAAACATCTTGTTTATGTATACAGGTGCTGGTCATATAATTAGAATATCATCAAAAAGTTGATTTATTTCAGTAATTCCATTTAAAAAGTGAAATTTGGATATTATATTCATTCATTACACACAGACTGATATATTTCAAGTGTTCATTCCTTTTAATTTTGATGATTATAACTGACAACTAATGAAAACCCCAAAATCAGTATCTCAGAAAATTAGAATATTGTGAAAAGGTTCAATATTGAAGACACCTGGTGGCACACTCTAATCAGCGAATTAACTCAAAACACCTGCAAAGGCCTTTAAATGGTCTCTCAGTCTAGTTCTGTAGGCTAGAGGGCTGCATTGGGATTGAGTCCCACCGGGTCCTGCGGGACCCAATGCAAATCTCGCGGGAGCGGGCGGTTTGAACTTTGCTGCGGGCGGGAATGGGCGGCTAAAAAAAAAAAACTGTGGGATCGGGAGGTAGCCTAGCAAGTCGACATGATGGAGAGATGTCAATAAATGATGTGGAAAAGAACCTCAAACAGTTATTTACAGCACAAAACCTATAAGCAAGGCTGACATTTGGACTACTATTCATCTTCCTGATCAGTGCGTCAGAATACATGCAGACCAGGGAAATGAAACAAACAACCCCATGAATCTCTTTAATAAGAGCAATACAAATACGTGTTTTTTCCTGCGGGACGGGAGAAGACACAAAATCAATGCATCTCTATTATTGTGCGGGAATAAATTCTCAGAGTTTTGCGGGTGCGGGCGGGAGTGGACATGCATATTGCGGGAGCGGGATGAAGATAACAGTCCCACGCAGGGCTCTACTGTAGGCTACACAATCATGGGGAAGACTGCTGACTTGACAGCTGTCCAAAAGACGACCATTGACATCTTGCACAAGTAGGGCAAGACACAAAAGGTCATTGCTAAAGAGGCTGGCTGTTCACAGAGCTCTGTGTCCAAGCACATTAATAGAGAGGCGAAGGGAAGGAAAAGATGTGGTAGAAAAAAGTGTACAAGCAATAGGGAGAACCGCACCCTGGAGAGGATTGTGAAACAAAACCCATTCAAAAATGTGGGGGAGATTCACAAAGAGTGGACTGCAGCTGGAGTCAGTGCTTCAAGAACCACCACACACAGACGTATGCAAGACATGGGTTTCAGCTAGGGCTGCACGATTTGGGGAAAATGTCATATTGCGATTATTGAGGTCAATATTGCGATTGCGATATGCGATTGCGATTTAATAAACAAATGGTTTCATGAGTCAACTTGCTTGATTCTAAAGCAAAATGCACACACAGATTAGTGATAATTATGAAATGTGTATTTCTCAACTCAAACTAGCAACAACAACTAAATAATTGATAACATCTATAATGATCAATAAGCCGTTGAGGTCTGGATAAAAATGAATCCACCCCCATTTAAAACATTAATTATAGCCATCCACCATTACAGTGATTCCACAATTGAAAGCTATAATTTTTTCAAAAACATTTATTAGGCTTCAAAAAATATAACAGCTTTTAATTTAAGTGAACTTAATAATACTCACATAAACCCATAAAAAAGTATTATTTACCTGTGCCCTTCCTGTCATGTAGGACATATACAGAAATTTAAGTTATCAAACAGTCTGCACTGCATAAATTATAAATTATATATAGACTAATCCTTATTAAAGCTACACAAGTTCTTTAGTCAAGAGCAGTGAGTAATTTTCTTTGTTCTTTGATTAACTTTACTGACAGAAAGCTTTGGCTGCTGGCCCTTTAAGAGCAGCCGTTGTAGAGACGCGGATCTCACATGCGCCTCATTCTCTCACAACTCTTTACGTCCATCATAAGACTGCTCTTATGTTATGAAGATACTCGACAAACGACATTTTGGCATAATTGTGTGTGTTATTGTTCGTTCAAGCGGAAAGATAACTATTCCGGTCTGTGCATGGGCATGGGCGCGCGTCTTTCTGTTCTGTGAGTCACAGTCGGACATTCACAGGCTGCGCGCTCTCTTTTGACTTGTTGCGCATTAATGGTTTGAACTTTAAAGCATTCGCACGAATAAGAGCGGGATCATGTAACACTAGCCAAAGGATGACAAAAAATAACAGATGCTGCGTTAATTGCGTTAACAGCCCTAATTTGTTTATTTTACATAAAATCGCAGCATTTTGCGTCATATAATCGCATAGGCTTGACATCGCGATTACGATTGCGATATGATTAATCGTGCAGCCTAGTTTCAGCTGTCGCATTCCATGTGTCAAGCCACTCTTGAACAAGACACAGCGTCAGAAGCGTCTCGGCCTGGGCTAAAGACAAAAAGGACTGGGCTGCTGCTGAGTGGTTCAAAGTTATGTTCTCTGATGAAAGTAAATTTTGCATTTCCTGTGGAAATCAAGGTCCCAGAGTCTGGAGGAAGAAAGAAGAGGCACAGAATCCACATTGCTTGAAGTCCAGTGTAAAGTTTCCACAGTCAGTGATGGTTTGGGGTGCCATGTCATCTGCTGGTGTTGGTCCACTGTGTTTTGTGAGGTCCAAGGTCAACGCAGCCGTCTACCAAGAAGTTTTAGAGCACTTCATGCTTCCTGCTGCTGACCAACTTTATGGAGATGCAGATTTAATTCTCCAACAGGACTTGGCACCTGCACACAGTGCCAAAGCTACCAGTACCTGGTTTAAAGACCATGGTATCCCTGTTCTTAATTGGCCAGCAAACTCGCCTGACCTTAACCTATAGAAAATCTATGGGGTATTGTGAAGAGGAAGATGAGATACGCCAGACCCAACAATGCAGAAGAGCTGAAGGCCACTATCAGAGCAACCTGGGCTCTCATAACACCTGAGCAGTGCCACAGACTGATCGACTCCGCATTGCTGCAGTAATTCAGGCAAAAGGAGCCCCAACTGAGTATTGAGTGCTGTACATGCTCATACTTTTCATGTTCATACTTTTCAGTTGGCCAACATTTCTAAAAATCCTTTTTTTTGTATTGGTCTAAAGTAATATTCTAATTTTCGGAGATACTGAATTTGGGATTTTCATTAGTTGTCAGTTTAAATCATCACAATTAAATGAAATAAACATTTGAAATTTATCAGTCTGTGTGTATTGAATGAATATAATATCCAAATTTCACTTTTTGAACGGAATTACTGAAATAAATCAACTTTTTGATGATATTCTAATTATATGACCAGCACCTGTATATCTTCAGCTTTATGTGCTGTAGTGTGTAATCCAGCAGCTCTGTCTGTCTGAGGAATAAATCTGATTTCAGCTAAAGAGAAACACTGACATCTGCTGCTGAGACTCAAACAATACAAATGTTCAAGCATCAAGTAATCATTGAATCATAGTTCAAGGGCTTTTTAGTTCACAATGTGTTTGGGCAACTCTTTCAGTGACTAATTTTTGATGGACCAAAATATTGACAGTCCTGTATCTGGTTACAGACCAGATATCAGATCATTTCTGCAGTCATACACACACCTCAGACTAATGCAGCAGGTCATTTTAGTTTTGTTTCCTTTTTCTTTTAAGTTTCACTGTACATTTAGTTTGCAACAGTACACATACAGCAATGAAGAGAAGAATTATGCCTCAGGTTAAAATGAAAAAGCATATATTATATATTCAGAATTTATCTGTTACTATAAAGGCTCTACAAATATCAGAACTGAGCTGCTAAAAAAGTGAGACACAAGAAATACATTTATGTGGTTAATTTAATGGTCTGGGCCAGAATAGATAACATTCTGTTCAAACAAATCTGTTCAAAATAACTTGCAATTAAATTAAGGTTAGACTAAAGTCCCTCCATCATGCATTATGTGATAATTTCTAGAATTATTAACAGGCAATTCTGGCAAACACCATCCAAGTGTGGTAATAGATCAGACTAGTTATATTTCTAAAGTCTCAACAGTTATCACAAAAAGTCAAAGCACATTTGTGTACATTTTTGAAGCAAGAGTACAAAACTAAAACTTACTTTACAGTGCTATATCTGTTTAACATACATGTGTGGATTATATTGTAAATACGAAATTGTGAATTTGAGCATTTATATTCTGAAAAGTTGAATTGTGATTAAACTCAGTTTTGCTTGAGTGAGCACTACTCACATTTCCTTCAGAACATGTACAAATCTAGTCTGATGTACTGAAATTAATCATTTTGATATTTTACTAAGTTTTGGTGTTTTGTCTAAACATATTCATGGGTATGCTATATATTTTATAATTTAGTTTTTAGAATTGTGGATGAGAGCTGTAAATATGAAACATCAAATCGGATGAGCACAGAATAGTAAAATTAGGCTGAGAGAGGGATAAAAAAAAAAACTATCTAGCTCATTTTACCAGCCGTGCTTTTTTAAATCCCAATTGTTTTATATGTAACATGTGTCTGTTAATACTGTGAAAAAAAAAAATTTTAAAGGAATTTTTTCCATGTAGAACACAAATCAAGCATTAGACTATATACAGAGACTGAGAAATGTATAGTACGTTCTTTCTGCTGAGATCTGGGTGTTTGTCACTTATTTTTCATGAAAAATAAATATTTTTGACATCCATTTTTTTTCAAACAACCACACAGCAGCAGAATAATGCCACTCACTCCAGTTTCCCCAGTTTACACGGAGGATCCTCCAGGTGCTTCACTCCTGAATCTCTAAAGTAATTCTCACTCAGGTCCAGCTCTCTCAGATGAGACGGGTTTGAACTCAGAACAGCACAACCTCCATCACTGATATCACAAGATCTCAACCTGTTAGTGTCTGAGAAACAGATGAACCCTTTCAGTCAGAATACAGTGAGAATCAGATCATCAGACAATCACACACAGACATAAAGACTTGTTAATGTAATAACTGTACATCTTTATCAACTATCAGAGTATCCAAGCAAGTCTGTCTATGTGGTTTATTTCTTCCCATTTGCTATTAAATAGATACATATTATACATGTTCAGTCCTGTTTATATTTATCACTGTATTATACTTTATTACAACATTTACTTTACACGTATGAATATGGACACTTGTGTAAAACAATCAACAAGCACATTTATTATGTATGTGTATTCAGTGGGAATCACACTCATGATCTTAAGTGTTTAGCACTGTTCATTTGAATAATCTAATACTGATGTAGGCTCATGCAGCATTTCTGAGGACATTAATATAATTTAATAGTGTAATATAATGTAATAATGTAACAAAATCTATATAATATAATGCTTTTAGCTAATTTCGGTTGCATTTTTATCTTTTACATTAACAAAAATACAAACACATGCAAAAGCATATGATTTTTAGGATCTTGCTTAATATTTTTTTTTAACCAAATAAGCTTTGGTAGTGCAGCTTTAAAGCACAATTTAGATATGATTTGACTATTGTAGGGTTAATTAATGGTCATCTACACCTTATAGAACACTTTATCATAAATTCACTGTAAAAGCTGGTAAAGGGGGGACTGAATCTCAGAGCTGATCTCAGAACAGCACAGCTAAAGAAAATCAGACACAATCACGAAGAAAAGAGTCTGTGTGGTGAATAATGTCTCACAACATGCATGGATTTACAATGCCAGAATTAGAAACATACCCCAATTTCTCCAGTTTACACCGAGGATCCTCTAGTAGATCTGAAAGCTGCTTTATTCCTGAATCTGTAATGACATTCTCACTCAGGTCCAGCTCTCTCAGATGAGACGGGTTTGATCTCAGATCAGCACAACCTCGGTTACTGATATAACAAGATCTCATCCTGTGAGTGTGAAGAAAACACATTAAATACTGATGTCTAGAAAAATGTATGGGAAAAACTACTATAACTACAGATTATAGTACTTCCAGTCTTTACTGAAACACATATGGAATAAAGCCAGTGAAACTCACTCCAGTTTCTGCAGTTTACACTGTGGATGTTTCAGTAGATCAGAAAGCTGCTTTATTCCTGAATCTGTAATGTCATTCTTACTCAGGTCCAGCTCTCTCAGATGAGACGGGTTTGATCTCAGAGCTGAACTCAGAACAGCACAACCTCCGTCACTGATATGACAAGATCTCAACCTGTGAAACAAGGTCCAAGACAGGGAAATCCAGGAGACAAGCCGAAGATCAAAGCCAACGCACAGGGACCCAGGATAACGCTCAGTATTGCAGTGACATTAAACAAGACTTCACAATTAATGACTGAGTGAACAGGGTTTAAATAGGCAAATATAAATGAGGTGGCAGTAATCAGAACATGAGTCCAGGCAGTGGGTTATGGGAAGTGTAGTTCATGATGGGAAAGCACAACAGGAGACTGAAGGAGTCCCCTCTGGTGGTTATCCTGGACACTCCAGCTGGTGGGTGTAACCATAAACATCCATAATAAAGGCTAGATGTCTTACGGCGGAGTCTCTATCGTCATCACCGGCGGCCATCTTGTCAGAGGCAAGCTTTCTGGCGGGCTCTGTGCCTGATGTAAGATCTGTTATCTGCACGAACACAAATACTCTTATCTCGCTGAAATCTTGACGGATTTACAAACGGTTTGGTTTCTTTCAAACGTTATTAATGTGGCTATAATTCTGGATGCTTTAACATGTTGAAATTGCAGCTTTTCTTTTCGAAAAACGACTTAATCGTGCAGCATAGTTGTGTATCACAGTGTATCAAGTTATCAAGGCTGAGACCACAATCGAGCTGTTCAATTATATAGGTTTTACTGACACCAATAATGATTTTATGACAACTAATCTTTTGTCTAAATTACAATCTTTGTGGATGTGGTTGTAGTTATTAGCTGGCTAATAACAAGAAGTTGTGAGTGCTGCATTTCTTTATGTACACTGCCTTTCAAAAGTTTCGGATCGGTACGATTTTTAATGTTTCTATAAGAAGTCACTTATGCTCACCAATGCTGTATTTAATTAATTAAAATTACAACAAAAAACAGTAATATTGTGAAATATTATTACAATTTAAAATAACCGTTTTCGATTTTAATATATTTTAAAATATAATTTATTCCTGTGATCAAAGCTGAATTTTCAGCATCATTACTCCAGTCTTCAGTGTCACATGACCCTTCAGAAATTCTAATATGATGATTTGATGCTCAAGAAACATTTATGATTATTATCAATGTTGAAAACAGTTGTGTACCCTTTTTTAGGATTCTTTGATGAACATAAAGTTAAAAACAACAGCATTTATTTGAAATAGAATCTTAACATAAATGTCTTTACTGTCACTTTTGATCAATTCAATTCCTCCTTGATGAATAAAAGTATTGATATATTTTATTTATTTCCCCCCAAAAATAAAATAAAAATTCTTACTGACCCTAAACTTTTGAACGGTAGTGTTTAATGTTACAAAATATTCTATTTCAGATAAATACTGTTCTTTTGAACTTTCTATTCATCAAAGAATCCTGAAAAAATAGGTGGGAACAGTGATCTCTGAAGTAGGCACAGTGCAATGTCGGGCGGGGGTCCTAGAAAATGGCCCAATCCTGAAGAAGTTAAAATAAACATCTAATAATTCAAATTATTTTATTATAATAGTAATATTCATATTATAAAAGTGTATATATATCTCATGTTGCCATTCTGTACACTGAGTTTTAGTAGCCTAAATATTGATTTAACATAACATAAATACCTTGTGCGTGTGTATATTCATTGCACCTATCTGTTCTGTTCAATGTTATTTTCATATGGAAGTTCATGGTTATAATAATTATTCATAAGTATGCAGTGTCATGACTAAATCTCTGACGTTTATAACAAACCAAACCGTTTGAAAATCGGTACAAAATTGAGCAAGTTATGGTTATTTAAAAAGTACATGCACCATTAAAACACAATGTTACGAGTGAGCAAGCTGACTGTGACAAGATGGCCGCCAGGTGTGGATGTCGACCTCCATTGGTCAGCAGCGTGGACGAGACATCTAGCCTTTAATATGGATATCTATGGGTGTAACACTTCCAGACTTAAACCAATATATCAAATAAAGCCAATACCACTCACCCCAGTTTCTCCAGTTTACACTGAGGATCTGCCAGTAGATCTGAAAACTGCTTCACTTCTGAATCTTTAATGTTACTCTCACTCAGGTCCAGTTCTCTCAGAGACCGGTTTGAGCTCAGAGCTGAAATCAATATATTGGAACCATAGATGTTTGTGATACTGACAAGATCACAAGATCTCAACATGTGTTTGTGAAGAAAACTCATTAAATACTGATATAGGAAGTAAAGTATTAGGAAAAAGGTAACACTTTACAATAAGGTTTCATTAGTTAACATTAGTTAAAAATAGATTAGTTAACATGAACTAATAAAGAACAATACTTCTACAGCATTTAATAATCTATGTTAATGTTAATTTCAAAATGTACTAATACATTATTAAAATCAAAAGTTGTATTTGTTAACATTAGTTAATGCACAGTGAACTAACATGAACAAACAATAAACAGCTGTATTTTTATTTACAAAGATTAACAAATACTGGAACAAATGTATTGCTCATTTTTAATTCATGTTAGTTAATACCTTAACTAATGATAGTACTTCCAGTCTTTACTAAAACAAATAAAGCCAATGAGTCTCACCTCAGTTTCTCCAGTTTACACTGAGGATGTTTCAGTAGATCTGAAAGCTGCTTTATTCCTGAATATCCAAAGGCATTCTCACTCAGGTCCAGCTCTCTCAGAAACCGGTTTGATATCAGAGATGAACTCAGAACAGCACAACCTCCATCCCTGATACGACAAGATCTCAACCTGTGAGTGTAAAGAGAAGCATGTGTTAATGTCCTGTGAGAATCAAGATTCAAGTAATTATTGGGCTCTAATCTACAATAATGAGAACCAGGCAAGTTGGATTAAGTTCACCTGAAACAAACTGTTTATACTGTTTATTAAACCTCTTTTTGTCTCTGTTGACATGTTGCTTTGATATAATGAACAATGTGAATAAATCTATATGTACTTCATGAAATTAGGGGTCAGAAACCTTTTTGTCATTAAGCGCCATTTAAGTTTTTTCTAGTTAATCACTGAACACAAAAATTCTTCCTGCCTTATATCACATATACATTTATAATTATATAAATATATTGTATACAACTATTTTTAAAGGTTCAATTGTAATAGAAAAATCAACTAAATCTCAAACTTTCTTATTTGATTAGTAACGCAAGACTGACTATTTATTATTTCTGAAGCAATTTATGAAATGTTTAAAGTTAAGTTTATTTTAAAAACAGTTTTCCAATATGGCCGTACTGAACCCCACCACGTGCATTATTGTTGTAGTTTTGCGCATCTCCTGATTTGTGTGTGGAATGTGAAGGACTTTGTATACCTAGTTAAAAATCTCCAACATTGATATTAGTAATTTATTTTACTTTGAAAGCTACCGCAGATCACACTGTCCTTCACTCAAACACGCAGAGTGACTGAACGAAACAGACGTGTGTGATTCACACTTTAAGTACAGCTCTGCAACCTTGATCTGTGTCACTTTCAGCGGCTCATGATGTGCAGCGGTCGTGCAAATGGTTTGTCAGTGTTTCCCAATCCTGGTCCCCTAACACTGCACACTGTCTATGCTTCTCTTATACACACCCATCTAAGGCCTTTGAGTCTTTACTAATGAGCTGATCAGGTGTGTTTGATTTATGAGACAACAAAACTGTGCTGAGGGAACTCCAGGACCAGGATTGGGAAACACTCTCGGAACTGCTTGCTTCTGCTGACTAACAGGTTAATTCACACACTTTAATGATGATGACGATACATTTTATTTATATTGCGCTTTTCTCGAACCCAGAGCGCTAAATAGTATTTATAGCTCACAAGTTAAGTTAGGCTGTGTGTCTATGAGAATAGATTAACTCTAAATGTATATCTAAATGAATACAGTACAGTTCTCTCGCTATTACTCATATGTCAGTGATTAACCCTCTGTGTGCTGATATTGGCATGTGTGTCACAGGTTGCCGACCCCGAGCTCTAAATAAACTAATTGTTGATTCCATCTAATTCTTCAACTCCCTCCAGTTTCTGGTTCATTTGGTCTTCTTTCAAACAAATATATAAAATAAAGCAAGTGATACTCACCCCAATTTCTCCAGTTTACACTGAGCATCTGCCAGTAGATCTGAAAGGATCTTCACTCCCAATTCTTTAATGTCATTCTCACTCAGGTCC
Source organism: Gila orcuttii (assembly GCA_026230005.1). Taxonomy (NCBI): domain Eukaryota; kingdom Metazoa; phylum Chordata; class Actinopteri; order Cypriniformes; family Leuciscidae; genus Gila; species Gila orcuttii. The sequence continues at coordinate 1,885,275 of JAPDVR010000018.1, forward strand.
AGCTCTCTCAGAGACGGGTTTAATCTCAGAGCTGAACTCAGCACAGCACAACCTCTGTCACTGATATGACAAGATCTCAACCTGTTTTCAATAAATAAAGTGATAAGACAATGACAAACTCACTCAAAGAGCAAAGAAGTGCCTGTGTGGTAATATCAATGAATGTGCTCATGTCTCTACTTGTGTCCTTAAACCAAATCAGCATTTAAATCATAAACATCTGTTAAATAACACAAACAAAGAGTAAATAAAACCATAACTTCTGTTTATTATTTATTCATTATTTTAATCTGCAAACCGTAAACCGCCTGGTGGCAGACAATCGCGGAGAGGTGCAGGTAGTGACGTCTGTCATGTACGTTTTAAAAAATCTGACGATTGTGCTGCATTTACTACATAAATGATATTGTTTACATAATCATGATATTTTATTTAGCTTTCTAATGCAATTGGATGCTATAATTGTGACTAAACTGTCTGAGTTAACAAAAGTGTATCAAGCATTCTGCATTAGTTCAGGCAGGCCTCGTGGTCAAGCTCAGCTATCACCAACCCAGCCCATATCAGCTGATCCGATTCCTATGCACTCAATCGACAACTCTCAAACAGGGCTCCTTATTTACACGCAGCTTCAGTCAGCCTGATTGGCTGTTTCTGCTGCAGGCTGCTTGATCGCGGTGCTCAGGAGATAATTAAAAAAGACGAGTTTGGCATCATGTCATTAGGATTGTGCAATCGGGGATTTAGAGAAAGGAATTCGTTCCCCACATGGATTTCACCTCAGGTTTATTTTTCATGTTATATCAAGTGTACAGTTTCATTGATTGCACCTTGAAATAAATGTTTACATGTTCAGTATCACTCTGTGTTGTGTTTGTTTCCTTTTTCTGTTTAGAAGAGAACTGAGCCTTTAAATCTCCTTTGTAAAAGCTTTATGAGGCACTTTAGATGAGCTCACAAAAATAGTTAACTGACAACTACTAAATGTTTTATAACTACCTAAATTAATCATGAATTACAGTAAAAATATGTGTTAATAAAGCATTTATTCACACACTGAGTTACTATTACTACGTCTAAATAATAAGATGTATAAATGTACATTTAAATCGTTTAATCATTTACTTACACTTTCTAAATGATCTTATGAACCACTAACAACTCCTATATAACTAGATTGTAAATTATGTAATAGTTAATTTAGAAATGATAAATTGATCATTAAAAAAAGTATTACTTTTTTAGGGTAGCTTTTATGTGATCCATGTGATTATTTTGTTTGTTATTATATTGTTTTTTTATTTTTTTTATTGCTTGCTTAGTGTTTACTGCCTGGACTGTTGTGTGTGTCTTTTAACCTCATTATTTTTAAGTAAAGTGCTTTGAGATGCAACTTTTAAAGGCACTATATAAAATAAAGATTATTATTATTATTATTATTATTAAAAATACAATTATTAAACACATTATAGATATGCTTATAAATCAAGAATAAAGCATTTATAGCTGTATTTATCTGCTTAATGTCTATTAATGCTTTATAAATTATAAATGAACTACTTACTAATGCTTAACTAATGATTCATAGCATGCCATTATTATAAAGTGTTACCCAAAATTCTTTTGATAACTTTTAGCTGTGAGGGTCTCTAGATGATGCATGTCAAGGTTCGAGCAAATCAAACAAACGAGGAGTTCTAAAAGTAGATTTTTTTTTTAAATAATCTCAAATATGATTTTATTCTTGAGACAAAGTCATTCAGAATGAGGAGATTTAACATCTGATATGAATATTGTGTGATACATTTAGTGATATATAGGGTGTAAATGTGATATCGCCACCCGGTGGCTGTTTTCTTTCAAACTTTGCATAGACCTCTAGAACTGTGAGTCACACAGGCCCACCAAGTTTTATTCCGATCGGCCTCCATTAACCTGGTCTAATAGGTGATCAAACTTTATTGGCCAATGGCAGTTTTTTCGCGATACATGAATATCCTTGTAAATCATTATGGCAACATGGACACTGCATGCCAATTTTCAAGTCAATCAGACTAACAGTTGCATAATAATAGCGGGTTTATGTTTTTCTTTTCCTATTACAGCGCCGCCAAGTGAATGGCCGCATGTTTTTTTTTGCTCCCTGACCACAGAATGAGCTCTTTCATAAGTATAACAAGTTTGGTGAATATATCTCATTGTGTTCAAGAGTTCTAGCCATTTTAATAAAAGTGGCCCTGCCTAATTCAAAAGTTTTAACGTCCCGTCGCGAGAGTGAATCACAGATCAAAATTCTTTTAACAACTTTTTTTCATGAAGGTCTCTAGATGGTGTATGCCGAGTTTTGAGTGAATCAGACAAACGGCCAATTAAGAGTTTGAAAAAGTACATTTTTCAGAAAATCCAAGATGGCAGAAAAAATTGCATACCGGAAATGAAATGAAATCAATTAATTTTTCATATCTCCTGACCACTAGGTAGCACTGTGCCAAAACTGGGCAGGTAGCCTCAGTTCATGGTTGCCATAACACACACCAAGTTTGGTCAGAATACAGTAAAGCGTTACTGAGATATACCTTCACGTTTATTTTGGCGTGCTCTTCATCAAATTCTTTTGCGAGTTATTTGAGAACGGCATGACAAATGAACTTGAATTTCATTATATCTGTGTGCCAAATTTTATAACTTTGCCACAAGTGGTTCTATGGGCTGCCATGAAAAATTATTTTATATTTCTCCTCTATCAGTTTTTAAAGTTCATAAAGTTCTTCAGGAATTAGACACAAAAAAGCCTGCTGGTCCTGATAAATTAGATCCTTTCTTTTTAAAATTAGCAGCTGACTTCATTGCAGAGCCTCTATCTTATATTTTTAATTTAACATTTACTGAAAATGATATCCCCAAAGTATGGAAGTCAGCCCATGTTACACCATTACTAAAAGGGGGCGAACCCTCTATTTTCTACTCTTCCAGAGTGAGGAAGAGAGCAGGTAAAATCATCACAGACTCCACTCACCCTGGACACCACCTGTTTGAACTGTTACCGTCAAGACGGCGACTCAGATCACTGGCCACAAGAACATCTCGGCACAGGAACAGTTTCTTCCCACAGGCCATTTCCCTCCTGAACAGTTAACACACCTCCCAAGGCATACGCCCTAAAGTGCAATACTCCCACTGTTTAGTGCAATATCCTACAACTCAGGTGATACTTGTATGTAGATTTATTTATTTATAATATTCAAAACACTGTAAATATGTTCATAATCTGTAAATCTGAAAATGTCTATTCTGACTAAACCCAACTGTGATACTTTTATTCTCATATATTTATATTTTTATTTTTTATTCTTATAATTTGTAGTATTATGTTTCTTGTTGTATTTGTATTTGTATATGTCCACTGGAAGCCTCAGTACCAAAAACAAATTCCTTGTGTGTGCAAGCACACTTGGCAATAAAGCTCTTTCTGATTCTGATTCTGATTTTAAATAACTATAGGCCTATTTCCAAGCTGTGTGTTTTATCCAAGCTCCTTGAACGCTTAGTTGGTGAGCAGCTAAAGGAATTTTTAAATACAAATGATATTTTATCCCCCTTTCAATCTGGGTTTAGGAAACAACACAGTACCATATCGGCAGCATTGAAAGTGATAAATTACATTATTGGGGCACTGGATAACAGGAAAATACAGTATGTGCTGCACTGTTTATAGATCTTTCAAAAGCTTTTGATACAGTTGATCACTGCATTCTTGTAAATAGACTACTGAGCATTGGCCTGTCTAAGCATTCAGTAGATTGGTTTACAAATGATCTGTCGGGTAGAAACCAAAGTGTTCAGATGGCTGGCTCTTTCTCTTCCTTTTTGCCCATTTCCAAGGGGGTTCCTCAAGGCTCAGTACTAGGGCCCATATTGTTCTCAATTTATATAAACAATCTTTGTGATAATCTATCGAATGCTATGTATCATTTCTATGCTAATGTTTATTGTATTGCATCATCTACTACAAAAGCCCTTGATTTTTTGCAGTCTGCTTTCAATACTGTCCAGAACCGTTTAAAACAGCTTAAGTTGGTTTTAAATGTAGAAAAGTCCGAAGTAAATGGTATTTTCAAACTCAAGACAACTTCCAGTTTCTTCTTCAAGCATCTTAACTTTTGAAGGAAATGAAATTGAGTTAGTTAACAGATATAAATATTTAGGTATAATCATTGATTTTAAACTGTGTTTCAAAATTCATATTAGCAATCTGGTTTCTAAGCTTAAGATTAAGCTTGGCTTTTTCTACAGATCAAAATCATGCTTATCCATTCGTGCCAGAGAATACCTGATGAAGGTCTCTTTTCTTCCCATATTAGATTATGGTTATCTGAAATATATTAATGCTTCTGCCCAATGCCTAAAGAAATTGGATGTGTATCATTGTGCATTGCGTTTTTTCACTGGCTGTAATTATAGGACACATCATTGTACCCTTTACTATAAAGCTAAATGGCCCTCTCTTTATGCAAGAAGTACACTCATTGGCTATGTTTCATCTATAAGGCACTTCTTGGACTAGCTCCTACCTATCAGAGTATCTTTTTAACAAGTACTCGCGCTCATTATGGATTACGTTCAAAGGACATCCTACACTTGTTGGTCCCCTGTGTCAAAACAGAATTAGGTAAAAAAAGCCTTTTTGTTCGCTGCACCTTCTGCTTGGAACCATCTTCAGAACTCACTGAAACTGACTGCATTTATTTCTTATGGACAGTTTGTTTCAACTCTGAGGGATATGGAACAGATAAACATTGGTCAGTGCTGTTGTTTATAAAGTTGTATTATGTCTTATTCAACATAGGGGCTTGTGTTATATATGTATGTGTACTTGATGTTTTTTATATGTTGGAAACTGTTCTTTATGTTTTTTATGCTGCGTCTTGGCCAGATCTCTCTTGCAAAAGAGATTTTTGCAAAAGAGATTAGTTTTTTCACCTGGTTAAATAAAGGTTAAATAAAAAAATAAAATAGACTCCAAGAGTAGAAGAAGAAACGGAAGAATAATAAGAACACCAAGACAATAGATAATAGAGACATAAGTTCACTAAATTATTAGTAATAATTTATTGTTACTGCTATCATTTTTTTAAACATATTTGTCCTAAATGTTCTGAATTTTCTGATTTGAATGGTAAGGTGTTTTGACTGTAAATATATATATATATATATATATATATATATATATATATATATATATATATATATATATATACATACATACATACATACATACACACACACAGGTCCTTCTCAAAAAATTAGCATATTGTGATAAAGTTCATTATTTTCCATAATGTAATGATAAAAATTAAACTTTCATATATTTTAGATTCATTGCACATCAACTGAAATATTTCAGGTCTTTTATTGTTTTAATACTGATGATTTTGGCATACAGCTCATGAAAACCCAAAATTCCTATCTCAAAAAATTTGCATATCATGAAAAGGGTCTCTAAACGAGCTATTAACCTAATCATCTGAATCAACTAATTAACTCTAAACACCTGCAAAAGATTCCTGAGGCTTTTAAAAACTCCCAGCCTGTTTCATTACTCAAAACCGCAATCATGGGTAAGACTGCCGACCTGACTGCTGTCCAGAAGGCCATCATTGACAGCCTCAAGCAAGAGGGTAAGACACAGAAAGAAATTTCTGAACAAATAGGCTGTTCCCAGAGTGCTGTATCAAGGCACCTCAGTGGGAAGTCTGTGGGAAGGAAAAAGTGTGGCAAAAAACGCTGCACAATGAGAAGAGGTGACCGGACCCTGAGGAATATTGTGGAGAAGGACCGATTCCAGACCTTGGGGACCTGCGGAAGCAGTGGACTGAGTCTGGAGTAGAAACATCCAGAGCCACCGTGCACAGGCGTGTGCAGGAAATGGGCTACAGGTGCCGCATTCCCCAGGTCAAGCCACTTTTGAACCAGAAACAGCGGCAGAAGCACCTGATCTGGGCTACAGAGAAGCAGCACTGGACTGTTGCTCAGTGGTCCAAAGTACTTTTTTCGGATGAAAGCAAATTTTGCATGTCATTCGGAAATCAAGGTGCCAGAGTCTGGAGGAAGACTGGGGAGAAGGAAATGCCAAAATGCCTGAAGTCCAGTGTCAAGTACCCACAGTCAGTGATGGTCTGGGGTGCCATGTCAGCTGCTGGTGTTGGTCCACTGTGTTTTATCAAGGGCAGGGTCAATGCAGCTAGCTATCAGGAGATTTTGGAGCACTTCATGCTTCCATCTGCTGAAAAGCTTTATGGAGATGAAGATTTCATTTTTCAGCAGGACCTGGCACCTGCTCACAGTGCCAAAACCACTGGTAAATGGTTTACTGACCATGGTATTACTGTGCTCAATTGGCCTGCCAACTCTTCTGACCTGAACCCCATAGAGAATCTGTGAGATATTGTGAAGAGAAAGTTGAGAGACGCAAGACCCAACACTCTGGATGAGCTTAAGGCCGCTATCGAAGCATCCTGGGCCTCCATAACACCTCAGCAGTGCCACAGGCTGATTGCCTCCATGCCACGCCGCATTGAAGCAGTCATTTCTGCAAAAGGATTCCCGACCAAGTTTTGAGTGCATAACTGAACATAATTATTTGAAGGTTGACTTTTTTTGTATTAAAAACACTTCTTTTATTGGTCGGATGAAATATGCTAATTTTTTAAGATAGGAATTTTGGGTTTTCATGAGCTGTATGCCAAAATCATCAGTATTAAAACAATAAAAGACCTGAAATATTTCAGTTGGTGTGCAATGAATCTAAAATATATGAAAGTTTAATTTTTATCATTACATTATGGAAAATAATGAACTTTATCACAATATGCTAATTTTTTGAGAAGGACCTGTATATATATATATATATATATATATATATATATATATATATATATATATATATATGCAGATTTTATATCATAAAAAGTATCTACACTCATATTTTTTCAGTGTAGTAGTTTGCGTGTGTAATGGCCAGGGATCAGGGTCTGGAAAGTGACCGCAGCAGTGTTTCTCTAGGACACTCTCAGACCAGTTTCCTGCTATCCGCTTCAGTGGAATTAAAAAACAAAAATGGAAACGTATCCATATTCCTAATATACTCAGCAAAAAAAGAAATGTCCTCTCACTTTCAACTGCTTTTAATTCCAGCAAATTTCTTATTATGAGTAAATATTTGAATGAACATTCAACAACTGAATTTTACAAACATTTTACAGACATTTGACGAACAGAAATGGAATAACGAGTCCCTGAACAGAGCGAGGGTCGATATCAAAAGTAGCAGTCCATCAGTATGTGGTGTTTCCATCAGCTGATAAAGTCCTAAAAGTATGTTTTTCATCTTCTCATCATATATATACACTCACCTAAAGGATTATTAGGAACACCATACTAATACTGTGTTTGACCCCCTTCCGCCTTCAGAACTGCCTTAATTCTACGTGGCATTGATTCAACAAGGTGCTGAAAGCATTCTTTAGAAATGTTGGCCCATATTGATAGGATAGCATCTTGCAGTTGATGGAGATTTGTGGGATGCACATCCAGGGCACGAAGCTCCCGTTCCACCACATCCAAAAGATGCTCTATTGGGTTGAGATCTGGTGACTGTGGGGGCCATTTTAGTACAGTGAACTCATTGTCATGTTCAAGAAACCAATTTGAAATGATTCGAGCTTTGTGACATGGTGCATTATCCTGCTGGAAGTAGCCATCAGAGGATGGGTACATGGTGGCCATAAAGGGATGGACATGGTCAGAAACAATGCTCAGGTAGGCCGTGGCATTTAAACGATGCCCAATTGGCACTAAGGGGCCTAAAGTGTGCCAAGAAAACATCCCCCACACCATTACACCACCACCACCAGCCTGCACAGTGGTAACAAGGCATGATGGATCCATGTTCTCATTCTGTTTACGGCAAATTCTGACTCCACCATCTGAATGTCTCAACAGAAATCGAGACTCATCAGACCAGGCAACATTTTTCCAGTCTTCAACTGTCCAATTTTGATGAGCTCTTGCAAATTGTAGCCTCTTTTTCCTATTTGTAGTGGAGATGAGTGGTACCCGATGGGGTCTTCTGCTGTTATAGCCCATCCGCCTCAAGGTTGTGTGTGTTGTGGCTTCACAAATGCTTTGCTGCATATCTCGGTTGTAACGAGTGGTTATTTCAGTCAAAGTTGCTCTTCTATCAGCTTGAATCAGTCGGCCCATTCTCCTCTGACCTCTAGCATCAACAAGGCATTTTCGCCCACAGGACTGCCGCATACTGGATGTTTTTCCCTTTTCACACCATTCTTTGTAAACCCTAGAAATGGTTGTGCGTGAAAATCCCAGTAACTGAGCAGATTGTGAAATACTCAGACCGGCCCGTCTGGCACCAACAACCATGCCACGCTCAAAATTGCTTAAATCACCTTTCTTTCCCATTCTGACATTCAGTTTGGAGTTCAGGAGATTGTCTTGACCAGGACCACACCCCTAAATGCATTGAAGCAACTGCCATGTGATTGGTTGATTAGATAATTGCATTAATGAGAAATTGAACAGGTGTTCCTAATAATCCTTTAGGTGAGTGTATAATCTTCATGGACTGCAGCAAATTTGTGGAAAGTTTCATGACATTTCCCCCTTTATGCCAGTATATAATTTCAAACTATTATCATCCCTTATACCAAGTATAACTTTATTACAGTATACCAAGCTTAGTGACGCCCACTCACAACCACTGTCCTACCACTTTTTACTCTTTTGTTGTTTTTCACAGCAAAATATAAACAACAAAAGTATTCCTTGTGAAAAATTCGTGACAAAAACAATACCACTCACCTCAGTTTCTCCAGTTTACACCGAGGATGTTCCAGTAGATCTGAAAGCTGTTTCACTTCTGATTCTGTGATGTTATTCTCACTCAGGTCCAGCTCTCTCAGATGAGACAGGTTTGATCTCAGAGCTGAACTCAGATCAGCACAACCTCCGTCACTGATACGACAAGATCTCAACCTGTGAGTGTGAAGAAAACACATTCAATTATAAAAGACAAATTACTTGTTAATCAGCACAAGCTTTGAGACCAATTCCACACTGATATATCCTGCAATCAGGTATTAACAAAAATGTATTCCCCCCACCCCCAAATAGGCATAGGTATCGCTATACTTAAACAGGGCTGGAGATAAAGGAGTTTTGAGGAGGGACGGCGTTCCGGGGAACGGTTGCATGTATTCCGGTGTTTTGTGAATGGCCGGAATACATGCAACCAGTGCTTTTCTATTGTCTCTAACAACTCATCCTTACAGAACCTTTGACTGAAAAAAGTTACACCAGCTCAATCAATGAGTTAATGAGACACATATTGAATGAAAACAGATTCATAATCTCCAACACATACATGCAACGGATCCCAAAACGCACAAGGGAGTCCAAACACGCACATCCAAACCACACATGAACACGTCAGTCCACAAATGCACTCGATTCACATATTCACTCACCGCAAGAATGCACAAATACTATTTGCTCACAATTCACAAATACACAAAATTAAGTGTCATTTAACACTTTCTTTTAAACTAAAAACAAGTATACTTCAGACTACTTTTTATGTATTTAGAAATATAATTCATGTACTTCTCAGAAATATACTTAAAATTGCACTTAAGTATACGTGACTTATACTGAAAAGTATTTGTCCTATACTTGTACTCAATCTTTTGATCTTTCGTCCACACGGATCCGGCGTTTTGGGAGAGTGAAACCGCTATTTTTTTAAACCGGGTCCCAAAGTGGATAAATCTGAACACGACGCCCTTGCGGTTTCGTGTGTACGGCCAATCCGTATATTTTGTGAAACGATGATGTCATCACCCCACGTGTCGACTAGTCAGACACGCTAAATCAGTAGCCATAACAGCAACAACTGCGACTACTTGCTTGAGTTCATGCTTCAGAAGCTACTGAGCCTCTTTTATTTATTTATTTATTTATTATTTAGGCCTACTTTAATGTATTTTTATTTTATTTATTTATTTATATTTCGTTCTTATGCTATGATGCTTGTATTTTGTCTGATTAAGACTTTTCGTATTTTGTAGAGATGGGCATGTCAAGCAAAAATAATATTCGACGATCGCTGGGAATTATTTGATTATTATTCAAAAAACGCACCTCTGCCCCTCATGCTCACCAGTGACACGGCGTTCACTCCGACATTAAATTTCTCTGTACTGTAGGCCTATATGTTGTAGCCATTAAAGAAAAGTTAGTTTCATATTTATGTTTTAATGTTATTTTTTCCATTTCATATATGTTGATTAGGCCATATATGAAAAGTGAACAGCGTGAGTAAGATGCGCAATATCGAGACACATAATTTTGAGCACTTCATTAAGTTTTGTTTTGTATAAAGCCTTTCTTTAAAGTGAATTTCGTTTTGTATAAATTGTATCTTAATTTTAATCAATGTTTCATTAACAAATTGCCTGGATTTAATAAATAAGAATCAAATATAGCAGACAATAGCCTATAATCAGGACATGGAGGCGCCGACGCGATATAACTTGCATCGCACGAGAACTGGAGCTTGTCTCATAAATGAACATAAACTCAGAAATATATCTAAGCTTGAAATGTCTACTTTTAAACAAAACAATTCAAAACGAAAAGAAACAGACAACTCTAATAATCCGTATGAAGTGTGCATTTCTCTCTATAGGCACCTTCACAACACTGCGAAGGCGGCGAGTCAGCATCGTCACACAAAACACTAGTTTATTAATAAACAATTAAAATGTCTCCTTGCTATATTTGACACATTCATAATGATTAGGCTATTTGCCGGTTCTTTGTGGCAAGCTTTATGCGTCTGCTAACTAATCGACTATCGTGACTCATCCCTATTTTGTACCATTTATAGTTTTTCATATTGTTCAATAAAGTTCTTGGTAAAAAAGAAAAGAAAAGAAGCTACTGTGCCTAATATTACATACTGTATATTATTGTATACAGCGCGAAAGGTTTATGCGCAAATCTTCTTCTCTGTTTTTAGTGTATCTGTGTCAGAATTACATCGTCTCGTACTGGTCTGGCATGTATACTACACCGTTTTCAGTCGGTTTCAGTGGTTTCGTGTGTACGCAGATATTTCTTGAGACGACGCCGTGTTTACGGAATTTTTTTTTAGAACGAGGGAAAAAAAAAGATCGGATAGGGAACGCACCGGCTTCGTGTGGACGTGGCCTGAGTATACTTGGCTTGTAGTTAGTTATTGAGTAGCCTATTAAGTTTTTAGGTTTTAATAGGTTAAACACATAGTTTTACATAATGTCTTATAAACTTACATTCTTTGAAAATATTACTGCAGTGGTTCAAGTAACACTAATGTGAAACCAGAAAGTGAGAGACTGTAAGTTTTGAAGACTTATATCTTCTGAATGTGAATTTAGTCATTGTTTTGGAGCACACATAGGCTGACATATTCATACTAAAAGCCAAAAAAATTCAATTTTGATTTCATGGCGACAAAGTATACTTAATAAAATGAATTTGAAGTATACTTATTTTTTGTTATCGAATGTGTGAATAAATACTGAGCAGCTTGTATTGCTCTTCTTCCTCAATATGCCTGTCTAAAGAAATATGATTTACTTGAAATAGTTTACAAACAATATTATGAAGACAGCTATATATTTTAAAGGGGTCATATAATGGTACATGCACTTTTACAAGTTGATTGTACTGAAATGTGTGTTGGCAGTGCCTGTACACAACCATAATATAATGATAAAAATCCATCCAGTGTTTTTGTTTTAATCTCCTTATATGTTTTCCCCTGCCTCAAATTGAGCCGTTCGATCTTGTGACGTCACACGGTCGGACGCCCCTCCCACGATTGATAATTGACAGCAGCGTTTCACAGGGTTGCCAACTCTCACGCATCTGGCGTGTCACTCACGCATTCAGCCTCAATCTCACGGTCTCACGCTCAACAAAGAAATCTCATGCTAAATTAGACATTCTTCTGTGCTGTATTTTTTTTTCACTCATGTGCACTAATTTCTGAATTACAATAAGCAAGTTCAGGCTCTTAACTACTTACTGGACCACTGCATTTTCTCACACAGAGGAAAATCGCGGACAAAGAGGACACTGACTCCGACAGACTAGACAGAGAAGGTTACTTTTGATATGGAACAAATTCCCAGCTGTCAGATTCTGTCAATATCCCCCCCCCCCCCCCCCAACAAATCTCACTCCAAGCAAAACTCAAAAGTTGGCAACTCTGGTTTCAACACAGACCCGCCCTGAGCGAGCTGTCATCGTAATCCGCCATTGTTGATACACTGGAGCAGAATGGCGTCTAAGCGATTGTGGTGTTCTGTTCTTGGCTGTAATAATAAACACAGCAGTCATTTTAATGTTCCTAAATACGAACCGCTGAAGACGCAGTGGCTGAGTTTTATTTTTGAAGGGAATATTCCCAACGATCTACGTAAATGCTTTTATGTTTGCGCTAATCATTTCTCACCAGACTGCTTTATAAACAAGCGTCAGTGTAAATCTGGTTTTGCTAAGAAGCTGGTCCTGAAAACAGGATCGGTACCAACTATTCGTGTTCCTGCTGCACCTCCAGAAGAAGTGAGTGTATGTTTTATTAACCTTTAAATATTAATCTTTGCAAATCGCTTGCACGCTTCACGATGAATGTGGCCAATGTTTACATTCAGGGTACATTACGGCATGTTTTCTCTGTAACGTTACGGCGTTCTCAATATAATTCATAATCCCACGTTTATGATGAACAACGCGTTATGGTTATTGTGTTATTAAAAACTGTGTACGCAGGTGTTAACGTTAACGTGGTAACACTAAGTTACACCTGGTTTACTTGTCTGTTACTGATTAAGAAGTAATGTCAAAAATACCGATGAGACTCCCGCTGCCATTCTTGTTCCAAAATATACCCTCAACTCAACTGTTGTCAAGGCAACACTCCACGTGCTTGTGTCAAAACGCCCCACAGAACAGAGGGGCGGAGTCAGCAAAGCTCATTATCATTTAAAGGCATATGCACTGAAACGGCGTGCTGAAAACAGAGCTGTTTTTGACCAGGTAAAATTAGTGTTTTCTTACAATACAAATGCTATTTTTTTATAAAAGTATATTACAAAGTTTTCAATTAGACCCTAAAGATTCATATTAACTTGTACAAAAATGGCATTATATGACCCCTTTAAGATTTATTTATGTGAGAAAAATAGTAAGCGTGCTATTTTAGGCTTTACATGGCTGATAGAACCAAATAAGAGCAATGTTTAAACACTGAATTAAAAATGTTACTGATGGGCTACAGTATATAATCAATAAATTTTAAACATTTAGACAGTTAATGGAAAGTTATTATTTTTATGCATTACACAGCTCATATGCATTTACTCACTCATGTTCTCCAGATGTTTTGAGCACTGGTCGAGGCTTCAGTTCTTCTGATTGCTGATATTTAAACTCCTCCAGTTTCTCTTCTGAGTTCAGCAGCACAATAATCAGAGCTGAGAACTCATCAGGAGAGAGTCTGAGTCCAGATTTCAGCCGTGTCTTTATCTCCTGGATTAGAGAACGGTCATCCAGCTCTTTAAAAGCATCAAACAAGAGACTGCTTTCGACTGCATTTTCTGAAGAGGAATTCATGATCATTGTTTTGATGTGTTGAATTATTTGACTGGATGGAGAGCTTCTTCTTCTCTGTGTCAGGTCTTTTAAAGCTCTCTGACTGGACTCCAGTCTGAAACCCAGTAAGAAGCAGAAGAAGAGATCCATCTGTTTTTGTAAAGTGCTGTCGAACACTTTCTGGAGTGAATCATAGTGTGTAAAGCTCTGCTCTCTGAGCTCAAGTTTCAGACTGGAGAGATCTCTGATATGGAGTGGGTTTCCTCCATTAATGACATCAGTCACATACAAAGCTGCCAGAAACTCCTGTGTTCTGTGATTCATGAAACAGAAGGACTTTCTTTTTTCATCTATCACTTTTATGATTGATGAGCTTGCTTTAACATGTTCAGCACTGAGTTCATAATCTTCATCACAGAAGAGAGATTTTCTGTTTATAAGCAGGTCAAGCGCTATTTTCCCCAGAGCGATGATGGTCTCTCTTCTCTCTTGATTCAGTTCAGTCTGAGCTAACAGGAGTTTGCTGTACATCTGAGTGAGAGTCTTGGGGAAATCTGAACCGGTCTTGTCTGTTCTGAACATTTCCTCTGGAAACGCTGTGATGATTCTGCAGTAATCTGGTAAATAACACATGCTGTTGATGCGTGGAGATTTCTGGATGTGACTGATGACTTTAATGGCCATAATCGGATCAATGATGCTCTTTCTGAAATACTCCTCCTTCTGTTCATCATTAAAGCCCTGGATTTCTGTCACACGATCAATATACCGCGCAGGAATCTGATTGGCTGCTGCCGGTCTGCTGGTGATCCAGATCTGAGCGTTTGGAAGCAGATTTCCCATCATGAGGTTTGTCAGTAGATCAGAGACTGAAGCTGGCTTGATTGGATCTTTAATCTTCTTTCTGGTTTGGAAATCTAGAGGAACTTTAAACTCATTTAGTCCATCAAAGATCAGCATGATCCTAGACTCGGGATTCAGATGTTCAGTGTTTTCACAGCATCGCTGCAGAAGCTCCATGAAGCTGCACTCCTTCACCGTCTCTCTGATGATGTTCAGCTTCTGGAAAGGGATCAGAAATATGTATTTGATGTCATGTTTTAATTTCTCTTCAGCCCAGTCCAGGATTAACTTCTGCACAGCCACAGTTTTGCCAGTGCCAGCTTCACCCTTCATCAAAACTGTCCTGATTTTCTGGCTTTCGAAAATGTTGTTGCTTATGATTTCTTTATTATTATTGATGTGAGAATCTGGTTCCTCTGTGATGTGCCGCTCAATGAAGACATCATTCAGAAGTTGTCTTCGACCAGGTGATATTTCTTCATTCAGATACCGAAACTCCTCCATCAGTCTCAGTTTGAATGTCTCTGATACTACAGACACACAAACACAGTTCAGCTGCTTTTCATTTATCAATTTTACATCAGTAATATTATCTAGTCTATATTAAGAACTTTTTTCCCTAGAGACTAGGGAACATAAAACACTCAGCCCTGAACTAGAAGTCACTTCTTTGCTACTAGAGTTTGGATAAAAGGCTTGAACAGCATGGAACAGATGAGAACAGCCAACATATCTAAAGGAATGATCCATGTTCAAAACTGTATTACTTTCTTCTGTGAAACATGAAGATATTTTGAAAAATTACACCAACAAAAAAAAAAAAAGCCATGCAATTAAAATGTCACATTGGTTTGATTTTTGTGTTCTACAGAAGAAAGTAAGTCATACAGAGTAAATGATGCCAGAATGATCATTTGGGGTGTACTTTCTCTTTAAGCTCTACTGACAGTATTTGTGGCCTACAATGTGAAGTAACAAGACTTAAATATCATAGGCTATGAGTCAACATAGTGCCATAGACCTAGTCTGTGCAAAGTGATATCCAATTTATCAACTAATGTAATGCAATCTACCAAAGTAGGAGTGAACTAACCCACTGGAATTGTCTCTGTAACATAAGTTTATTCACCTAGAACGGTAGTCTCACCCCAAAAATTAAATGATGAAAAAGAGGCACATACACTGAAAAGATTTATGAGGTCCTGGAGACCAACAACTCTCGGAGGTTGTAAAAGAGATCGAGTGACCCTCTTCTTTAAAGTCAATGCCTGCAACACACACAAATACAACTGTTGTTGTTATTCACAGACCACCACAATTCAACAAAATCAGAGCCGGACAGTAAACGGAGTACATTTACTTGAGTACAGTACTTGAATACAATTTTGAGGGATCTGTACTTTACTCGAGTATCATTTTTGGGGATTACTCATGACTTTACTCAAGTACATTTGAGAGGCAAATATTGTACTCTTTACTCCACTACATTTCTATCCATAACCGTGAGTACCCGTTACTTCTAAAAAAAAAAAAAAAAAAAATCTCGGAAACCCTCAATTTGTTGTTTCCCTCTCAAACGTGATTGGATTGTGCAGGCACCACTGATTGGGACAGCCTATCAGCAAATCACCTTCACCTTCAGCTCTGAACTGACGCCAAAGTAAACTCCATGGTCAGATTTATGTGGGTTCAAATGTGGGTGCAAAAAATCCATTAAAACTCTAGCAGAGGTTTGTCAGAGCGTTGCCATTGTGCATTGCCTTGTGGGCAAGTGAGAAATGTTAAATAAAGCAACATGCTAAAAAAGATGAAAATGACTTGAATTAACTTTCAATTCCTTTTAGATTATCAAAGGTATTAACATTAACATTTTTCATAACTCCATGTAGGACGTTTCTGTACATAAATGTAAGCACGGTTCGCGTACCTACCCCGAAGTGATAAAATAAAATTCTGTATCAAATTTATAGGCAAAGACAAGTAGTTTGTTTAGGCATGGTTTTTAGGGAATTACAAACCTGCGCACATATATTCGAACACACATAACTATAGAATCAATTCTTAATGCGCATGTGAACGCCATCAGCGTTTATCACAGGTTCAGTTTAAAGTCTGTTTAGAGAGAACGGTGTCGTCTTAGCGGCCCCTAATTTAATAACAAATGATCATTTCGACGGAAGTGAATCAGTCAAAACTAACTTTAGCTCGAAAATAACATTATTCAAGAACCGCTATAAAACCAAACCAATCTCTGTTACCTTAAATTATATGTTTATCTCTGAAAAGCCGCTTTAAAACAATCTACATTGTTAAAACGTGAAGATGACTTGACTTGACACTGTGGCAGTAGTAATGCAATATTTAGAAAATTTACTCTTGTACTCTTGATACTCAAGTACTTTTAAAAACAAGAACTTCAGTACTTTTACTTAAGTAGACATCTGAATGTAGTACTTTTACTTGTACTTGAGTAAAATTTAGCAAGGGGTATCTGTACTTTTACTCAAGTAACAAAGCTGTGTACTCTGTCCGCCTCTGAACAAAATGTAAAAAGAAAAAAGATGGGCAGGAAAAATATATGACTCACCAGTAATCAAACTGCCCTTTTTCTAGAGGAAATATTTGATAAGAATTAAAAACCAAAATAAGAAGTTACCGATTACTCATTCTCACACAGCTTCTCATGTATTTTTTCTTCAGCTGATAAATTATCATCATACCTTTGTGACAATTTCAGTGACGTCACTGTATACGGTGTAGTCGAGTTTCCCCAGCGCTGCCCATCTGATCTCATATACAGCTTCTTCTCTCAGATCAGTCAGAGTAACTGTGAGTTGATCCTTCAGCACAGGTTTAGATGACCAGAATGGATCCTGCTTCCGTTTATACAGTAATCTGAGCTCCACTGTTTCAGGACATGATGGAGGAACCTTCAGAACCACATTATTATCTTTGATCTCTTCAGTGATTGGACAGGCTGGTTTAGATGGAGGAATAAAGCAAACGGCTTCATCACATTCACTTTCATATAGCAGAATGCAGGAACCTGGATTATTCTTCATTTCCTTTGAGGACACAATGATCTTGGCTGATTTACGGTCTTTTGAATCAATCAAGTTCTTAAATATCTTCAAGTTGCTCCTCAGTGTCTTTTGGATTTCCAAGACTTCTGCTCTGGATCAGGGCTGTTCTCATTTTTTCCTTTTGTAAAAGGATTCAGATAGGCCTTTTTTTGAAGAAGCAGCATGTCTGGACAGTTCAGTGATGTGAATGTGTAACAGACCATATTTCCAACTTCCATATCAATCGAAATCAGATCTATGTTGTCTTCTACCTTTGCATCAGCATCCTTCAGCTTTCTGAGCATTAGTTTAATGACATCAGACTCTCTTTCTCTCTCTTTCAGCCATTCTGCAAGGTCACTTTCGCTAAATGGAGATTGATAATTTTCTTGCAGAAGATCATTCAGGTCAGTATCCTTCACCACGTCTCCACGGATGTTTGGCAGCAAAGAGCAGAGTTTCTTCATGAGTCTCAGTTTGTACATGTCGCAGTTTTGCTTCATTTGCAGGATTTTATCATGAAATTCAGTAAAAGTCGAGGCAGGCAAATCTTTCAGAAGATCACTGCATTTCATCTCAGTTACATTCAAACTCTCAATCACTGATTCAATCACCATGATTAGATCCATGCTGATGTCCTTCTGAAGTTTGGAAGCTTTTGAGAGAAGTTTGTCCAGAGGAAAAAGCCAAACTCTCAGAGGAACCGCCAGCTCTTTCTTTTCTCCCAGCTGGTTTGGAAGATCAGTGAAAATCTTCAACGCATCTTCAAAAGAGGTCGGGTTAGATGGTAACTGGAAGTCGCCATAAAACGTGCATGTGAATTTTTGGACTGCGTTCTTCTGAGCATCATTCATCTTCAGATTAACATTTACGTCTACTGAAATTAATTTGAGCTTCTCAAAGGCCACTTTTGCTTCTCCTTCTACTGTCTTTATTTTCTCATCTGAGGAAACTTCTCTATCAAACTCAAAGCAGGCGTCTGCTCCATACAGCACTGCTGTCACCACGTGTGTCGCTGCGTCATTATAAAGCACCTCATGATGAACTATATTTGCAGGTACCACATGATTCATGCTCAGTTCCATACATACATCCGAGGCACAACATACAGGTAGGTTTTTCTCTTGGTGACACCATTCTTTGACACCCTGTACAACACACCATTCTTCATCATCAGCTTTCCCCAGTGTTTCATAAGTTTCAAGACAGCTGTCGGTTCATACATTCGTTCCCTCCTATTTGGTCTCCGTCCTCTCTCAACAAAACAAATCAACCTGCTCAAAACATTATCTTCCTGTTGTCTTTTCATTAGATATTCATGGGACAGCACATCAACGTCTGGTGATTCAGATGGCATTATTGCTTGCGGAAGGTGAGGCAGTAACAAGGCATGAGACTTGGAGTTATTACTATGCCTACATGAGTGCAGCACAGCTTCCACTTCCTGCTTTGACATTGTACCAGGTAAGGAAACTTTAACTGTATTACAGGGAACGGCCATTCCTCCCGTATCGGAAGAACTGTCAAGGGGGTGAGTAGACCAACGAAAGACATCTTGGACACAGCCTGTGTGCACAGCTGCAGTTTCAGCCAGCAATTTATCATAAGGAACTCTTGTCAGACGATGGAGTACACTAGGGTGCACAAAGGGCTCTCGGCTCAAGGCGTCAGCAACTACGTTTTTTGGACCAGGAATGTACTTAATATCAAACTGGTATGGTGCTAGTTTTGCAACCCATCTGTGTTCACAAGCATCCAATTTTGCTTTGGACAGGATATATGTTAATGGGTTGTTGTCAGTCCAAACAGTAAATTTCTGACCACTGAGCCAGTGATGGAATTTGTCACAAATTGCCCATTTCATGGCATAAAATTCTAACCTATGTGCAGGATATCTCGACTGAGCATAGGTAAGCGACTTGCTCGCAAAAGCAATAGGCCTGGCTGTCGTCCCATTGCTAGGAACCTGTGACAATACAGCTCTAAGCTCATTACTAGAAGCATCCACTGAGAGGAGGAAGGACTCATTGAAATTGGGATGAGCCAACAAGACTTGATCAAGCAAAGCCTGCCTTAATTTGTGAAACGCTCGACTGCATTCCTCAGTCCAATCCGAAGCAGACAACTCTCTCCGACTTTTTCTCTGTGACTTTTTCTGGTTCGGTAGCAATACCGTCCGCACTGATGATGTGACCTAAAAATGTAACAGAATTCCGCAAGAGGTGACATTTCTTCGGAGCAAGCTTAAGATTGTGAGTCTTCAAACGTTTAAACACCATTTCCAGGCGCTCCAACGCCAGCTCTTCGTTGGGTGCAAACACCAGGACGTCATCCAGATAACATAATAGGCTGTTGAAATTCTGATCCCCGAAAATCGTCAACATCATCCGCATGAAAGTGGCCGGACTGTTACACAGGCCCTGCGGTAAACGATTATACTCGTATAACCCAAAAGGTGATGTAAATGCTGTGTATTTCCGGTCATCTTCATGAACTTCCACATTATAGTAGCCAGATGTGAGGTCCATGGTTGAAAAATAGGCATTTCCACCCAACGCAGCAAGAGCATCTGCTTGATGGGGGAGGGGATGCGCGTCTTTGATCGTGCGAGCATTAATCCAACGAAAGTCTGTGCATATTCTCAAATCTCCTGACTTTTTCCAGACTAGAACAAGAGGTGATGCAAACTCGCTACTAGATTTTCGTATGATCTCACGTTCTTCCATCTCATTCAAAGCCTGCCGAAGTTTGTCATATTGATTCGCAGCAAGGCGTCGATACGGCAACCGAAAGGGCTTGTCGTCACTCAGGCGGATACGATGAACAAAGCCGGTTGCCTTTCCACAGTCCAACTTGTGTCTGGAAAAGATAGAATGATACTGAGAGATTAGCTGCACCAGTTTTACTTTGCAGTCTGCAGACACATCACAAGACTCCACATCCAAGTCAGCTAAGCCCAAGTCGTGTAAGACTGCCGTGTCATCAGCAGAACAGGAGACATTAGGCCCAGATTTGACTGGTAAACTTAGAACATCTGTTACACTCATCTTATCTTGCCTGTCAGTTAAGACATCAGCTGTTCTCTGAACTTTTTGCTCTAAATCAAACGAGGAACCATCAGCAAACTCAGAGCAGTCAAAATCCTGCAAAGCCATGCAAGGAAAAGCATCAGCAAGCATAGAATTCCTTTTCAAAGTCACTGCTTTGTCTGAAGGGTTTATCACTTTAAGGGGAACCCATCCATCTTCACGAATCAAAGCTACTGTTTTTCCAACCAGCACTGTCCTTGGCCTTGATTTTACTCTACTGGGCTCTAAAATGACAGCACTGCCAGCTGAGATGTAATGAGTGCTTTGCAGTTTACCCCAAACTAAGTTTTCAGTCATGGGTTCGAGTGACACTGCCTTTTTGATCTTTACTGATCCCACTAAGTCGGGGACAGTGCCATTCTTCCACCTCTCCACATTGGCTAGAAGATCAAGAAACTTGTTTTGCTCATTGATATCACACTCACGTTCAGACGCACTTATTAGTAACTCCGAAGAACTTCTCAGCTGAAGAATCAAATGTTTCAAGAGGTTACTGCCAAGAATTAGATCATCACCCTGGCCTTTGACTACTAAAGTTGGAACAGTGACATGACAGCCGTACACATTCATATCTAGCTCGCACACTCCTAGTGGGTTTGTTCTGGTGCCTCCACATCCCACCAAAACAACATCTGTTGGAGCAAGTGAAAGGTCTGACAACCCACCAGTACTCAGCAATTGAGGTAAGATCTTGGAGCTCATGGTGCAAGCCATTGACCTAGTGTCAAGCATTGCTTTTGCCTCTACTTTTCCACCAATAATCACTGAAGTGTAAAAGAGATCATCATATGGCTGAAGTTTCTGAGTATTTTGCAAGACAACTGTACATTGAGAACTATACTCTTCACATACACTTTTCTATACAGATTCCAGGTCGTAATCCAACAACGATGGGGGGTCATCATTTGGCCTTGCACTCACCCCCTCCACATGCAGGCCTAGTCGTTTCCCGAACGTTGAACAGCATCTGTTTCAGGCATCACATTAGCAGTGCAGGCTTTGACTTTAGGACACTCAGCACGTGCATGTCCTGCTTTGTAACAAAGAAAACACAGATGATTTGCTCTGCAGTGAAAATTGGTGGTGTGGCCAACATCTCCACACACCTCACACGGTAGGGTAGGCCTCCCTCTGTTTCTCTGTGACCTATACGCATGCCGCTCTGTGCCAGCCTGACGATTTGATTGCCCATGCTCCAAGACACGTTCCAACATTGCCAAGATTCGCTCCATGGCTTCAACAGGTTCTTTAGGCTGAGCTTGACATACAACGGAGTCAGGTTTAACAGTTTTGTGAACCTTTGATTCATGAGGCTGGACAGCAACATCCTGTTTCAAAAGAGTAATGGCAGGGGGCGCTCTAGAAACAGAGCCACATCGTCTCTCTCTGCCATACTCCTCCAACCGTGCGTGTACATCAGCCGCAGTCCATTGCTCCAGGTCTGCATTTAAATATAAGGGAAAGCTCAGGGTCAGGACAATGTCTGATAAACATAACAGTGAGCTCTTGGGATAGATTGTCAATCTTCTTGTCCTGTCTCTTTAAACAGTCCTCAGCCATATCCATGGCCCTATTCAGCCTCAGCCAATAATCAAAGGGATCCTCACCAGCGTGTGGAAGTGTGCCGTAAAAATCAGCTAATGGCATGCTAGAAAAAGCTGTGTCACTGAAATGTTGTTTCAACAAATCAAAAATAGGACTCGGGCCTTTGCTCAAATCAATGGAAGGGTTACTACGCAAGCCCACTCTCACAACTTCACGAGCCCGCCCCAAAAGCCTACTAATGACTTCATCAGCTTGTTCTTCGATTGGCGTCCCTATTTTGCGCAAATATGACAGCACTATGGCTTCCCACTCATGTATAGTGTATGGCTCAGCCCGATCACCCCTGAAGCAAACAGGTTCCTTGATTTCAGATTTTAGAACTAAGCTCAAAACAGATGAGTCTGCACTACTTGAACTGCACACTTTAGACTCTAAACAGGAAGCGATGATCTCCCCAATAGAGCGTCCCATTCGTTCTACCATCCCCACTATTAATTCCATTGACTCATCCCCTCTCAAACTGGGTTGTTTCAGTCCACTTTCACTGAACTTGGGAGGTTGAAGACTTGAAGTGTCATTTATATCTTGTACAGCCTCTAAGGCAGACATTGGAGTAGACGTGACAGGAGTATAATCAAGTCTGCCTCTCCCAACTGATGGCATAGGAGAAAACATGAATAGACCTCTACCTCTTCCAAAACTGTTGTCTGAATCCATATTCTATATTGACAGTAGCACTGAAGAACAAAATATACATATATTACTCAAAAACAAATTGGTATTTTGTTTCAAAACTTCAGAAAAGTACTTTCAGAAAAAGAGGTAAAAAAAAATGAAAAAATCTGAGTTCAAAGTCCAGTCAAAATGAATTTGCTAATTTTCAGTCTCCCCAATAATAATTTCCAATAAACTTCAGTCATCAGAATTTTTTTTTTTTTTTTTTTTTTTTTTTTACAAAAAAAAGTTCACAAAAAAATATATCCTTCAAAGTTCAATCTTCAACGGTTATTTTTGTAAAATAAGTCAATGTTGCTTTCAAATGGATACCACAATACCAGAAATGTGTTGCTCTCAGCAGTGAAACGTGTTCCTTTTCTCCTCCTTGTGGACAAAACCGGTATTGCACCAAACAGCTTCGGCGCGAAAACTCTCGTCACCCACGGCACGAACTTCTCCGGAAATCTCCGATCAGTCGTTCACCAGACTGCTTCCAGAGTCACGGTCACGGCACCATTGTAACAGTGTTGTCTCTGCGTTGTGTTGTGTGCTCACTCAAGACGGACACCGAATCAAGCTTTAAGACACATTTTTATAGTTAATGACACATTCACAAATTTAGTTTGTATTAAATAAACTGTTTTAATAAAACTGTCAAAGTGTTTCAAACAATACACCATTAAAGTTTAACAAAGAAGAATTGTTGAAAACTAGTGCACTTGCACTGTATTGAACTCAGGCAATGCCTGTTATTATCTTGCAATATTGAACACAGATTTAATTAGGCTATCTTACATTCAGAAATATGAATGTTGTTTATAAAGCATTACAGCAAAATAATTAACATGAATGCACAACTCCTACAATTTAAAGGTTTGAAACAATTAATGTTTTGTAAAACTGTCAAAATAAACATATAGACTATTTGTGTTAACATGAATGCATGATATTTTCAGTGTAACAGTGTTGTCTCTGCGTTGTGTTGTGTGTTCACTCAAGACGGACACCGAATCAAGCTTTAAGATGGATTTTTATTCTGTTGAATAACAAAGAACAGCGGTGATCAGTTTCAGCAATCACCCTCGTGTATTCGCAGCCATTCACTCTCTTGGCTGGCGCGAATCTAATTACTCATCTACATGAACAGTTATAAATCAACAAATTTTAAACTCATGGTCTGTACCTGTTGAATAACAAAGAACAGCAGTGATCAGTTTCAGCAATCACCCTCGTGTATTCTATAATGGAGGTGAACATTAATATTATAATACATATAACAGTGGCACGAACACAAATCAAATAACATACATCTAAACACACGTATGACTCGGTATTAACCCATAAAATGGTTATACATTTATCACAATATGATTTACTCATGGAGCACTCACTCACCGCAGCCATTCACTCTCTTGGCTGGCGCCAATCTAATTGACCCTACCGGAACCAGTTCATCCTACTACCAGCTCTGGGCGGAGAGTGCGATTTAAAGGGGCCATACATGAAAATAAATGTAGCAAGTGGAAACATATATTTGACCCGTTACATTAGGAACAGCTTATTTCTAAATAAGTTCATTAAAGTACAGCGAGAGCTGTTCAAAAGCATATGAAGCCGCCAGCTCTCTCTCTCTCGCGCACGATCGGCGCCGTTCCCTATCAAGGCAAGGAACTTCGACATTACGGATGTCGTATATGGGAACTCCTCTCATCCTTCACTTCCGCTGAAATCTTATAGGCTAACGCCAGCAGAGCTGGCCAATTGACGCAAAATATGCAAATACTGAAACCTCGTAGCAGTAATAAGCAAGTGCAGCGTCAATTCCCTTCAGAATCTCTCTCTTCACGCTCAAATCGTGTGCTAGAAAGCTGATACTCCACTAACAACTTTAGGATTATTTCGCCGTCGTTGAAGTTGCGCCGAGATACTTGCACTGTCTCCTGCATCCGATGGCAACTATCTGCAACCTGTGCTCGGGCCCCATCGTGCCCCCCGACACGCACCTGTTCTGCGTCGCGTGTATGGGGCTGGCCCATGCTGAGTCAGCCCTCAGGGACGGAGGGTCCTGCGACCTCTGCGCGGACATGTCTCTTCGAGCTCTCAAAGCCAGGAGGGAAGAGGCTCGCGCAGCAGCGGGGATCGGGTCTACCACCGCCACTGAGCCGCTGGTAGCCCCCCCCCAACTGCGGAGTTGAGGTTCGTCCACCGGTGAGCTTTCCCAACCCCACCTTTCAGCCCCCTCGCGAGGTCGCTGACTTCGTTTCCTTCGGGGCGAGTGAGGAAGACGACTTCATGTCTCTGTCTGCCTCCGAGAACGACTGGGGTGCGACTGGTTTCTCGCCTGGAGCAGGCCGCACCACGCGCGGCCGCGGAGCAAGAGACCCCGGCGGACCTGCAGGACGAGCTCTTCCGTATCCTCTCGAAGGCCGTCGAGGAACTGGACCTCTCGTAGAAGGCTCCCGACGAACCTTCAAAGAGCAAACTGGATACGTGGTTCCTCCAATCGAGCCGCTGTCAGGCCGCTTCGAAAAGAGGAACACCGTTTTTTCCTGACGTGCATGAGCACGTGGTGAAGTCGTGGGTGGCCCCGCAATTGGCGCGCACTCTCACTTCCACCCAGGCCATGTTTGCCCCCTTGGACGAGGCGGGGGACCACGGCTACCTCCGCATCCCTGCCCGTCGGCTCCCGCCCTGGGCTCGGACCGCAGCCTGCCGTCCCGAGCCTGCAGATTTACGGCCCACCAGGCTAACAAGGCCTACGGTGCCGCGGGGAGGCGGTTTCTGTGTTGCATGCCATGGCCGTTCTCCAAGTGCTGCAGGCTAAGCAGCTCAAGTCTCTGGATGACGCCGCCTCTATCGACGCTGACGCCATCCGAGATCTCCGTTCGGCCACGGACCTCGCGCTCCTGGCCACGAAGCGTTCGGCCCAGGCGATTGGCCGTTCGATGGGGTTCCTGGTGGTCCTCCACAGACACCTGTGGCTCACCCTGTCGGACGTGCAGGAGGCCGATAGGAAGACGCTGCTGAACGCACCGATCTCCCCTGCAGGCCTGTTTGGAGATGCCGTGGAGAAAGTCACAGAGCGTTACTCCGAGACGCAGAAGTGATTCCTCGGAGGGCGCCGCCGCAGCCGCAGCCTCGCTCCCGTTCGTCTTCCGCCTCGGGCCGCCAACCTCAGGCCGCGGCTAGAGGACAGACAGCGCCCAGCCCGGGACCGGATGCCCGTAGATGCCGTAGCGGCCAGTGGCAGGGAGCGGGGAAGCAAGAGGACGCAGAGGAGCCCGCGCAGAAAGCCCACCGCGTCACCTGCGAGGCCCAAGCAGTCGTCCTGACCGCCCGGGTCAGGCCCGCTTCAAGAGGAGAAGAGAGTGCCAGGTCGGCCCCGTGTCCAAGCGGCGCGCTCTAATGCACTGGGTCCCTCAGCGTTCTGCGAGCGACACGTGCAGTTGTTTTGTGAATGTTGTCAATGTTGTTTCTTGTTCAAAAATAAAGCAGATCACTACTTCACAAACAGAGCTTTTTTCTCCTCTTGCACCACACACTGTGTTACCCGCCCTGCCTTCGAGCAGCGCAGAGTCACGGTCAATAAATATTCCCAGCCCTCGCATAGCGGCGATGACCGCAGCGGCAATGACCGCAGGTTTAGATCAGCCCACGCTCAGTCGTTTTCAGGCAGCGTGGGAAGCTATTCCGTGCATTTCGCCGTGGGTGTTGAATATAATTCGGCGCGGGTACACACTTCAGTTCAAACGCAGACCATCCCGCTTCTGCGGCGTAGTTCAGTCATTAACTTTGCCTCAAAACGCTCATGTGCTGAGGCAAGAAGTGTGCAGCTTGCTCGAAAAGAAGGCTATAGAACCGGTTCCCCCGAGGGAGCGGGAGAGAGGATTCTACAGCCGCTACTTCGTTATACCGAAGAAGGGAGGGGGTCTCTGCCCCATTCTGGATCTGAGACCCGTCAACAGAGCGCTTCACAAGCGCGCCTTCAGGATGACTACTCTGAAGCAAATCCTGGCGCAAATTCGCCCCGGGGATTGGTTCGCTTCAGTGGATTTAAAGGACGCTTACTTTCATATCCAGATAGTAAAGCATCACAGGCGATTCCTGAGGTTTGCGTTCGAGAATTCGGTGTACCAATATACAGTGCTTCCGTTTGGACTAGCCCTAGCCCCCCGAACATTTTCGAAATGCGTGGACGCGGCACTTTCACCCCTCAGATCAAGCGGGATGCGCGTCTTGAACTATCTGGACGACTGGCTGGTTCTCGCGCAGTCGAGAGAAACGCTGGTCAGCCATGTGGAAGCCCTCCTTCGACAGTTGGAGATGCTCGGTTTGAGGGTGAACGTCCAGAAAAGTGTGCTCACACCGAGCCAGACTACAACATTCCTGGGAGTGTGCTTGGATTCAGTGAGAATGAGAGCGCGCCTCTCCCCCGAGAAAGCGGAGGCTCTGAGTTCTTCTCTCGGTCTCTGAAAGAGTTTCAGAGGCTACTGGGACGGATGGCAGCGGCTTCTTCGGTGTGTCATCTGGGGCTGCTGCATATGAGACCGCTGCAACACTGGCTGAAAGCGCACGTCCTCCCGAGCGAGTGGTATTCTGGCCACAAGCGCATTATGGTCACCCGCGGATGCGCCCGCGCCCTGGCCCCGTGGAGGAACCCAGATCTCTTCAGCTCAGGCGTCCCTATGGGCATAGTGACGCGGCGCGTGGAGGTCCTGACGGACGCTTCGTCCACCGGATGGGGAGCCGTCCGCTTGGGAAAGCTCGCCTCGGGTCGGTGGTCAGGGAAGCAGATGGAGTGGCACATAAATCGTTTTGAACTAGAAGCGGTCTCTCTAGCTCTCAAAGCCTTCCGGTCTCGGCTGGAGCAGCAGCATGTGTTGATTCGGACCGACAACACTTCCGTGGTCTCGTACATAAATCGCCAAGGCGGTGTACATTCCAGAGCCCTATTCAGGCAGGCGGAATCCCTTCTGCTGTGGGCGGACCGGTTTTTCCTCTCGCTGAGAGCGGCTCACATCCCCGGCGTTCTGAATTGGGGGCGGATATGCTCTCGAGAAGCGGGATTCCCCAAGCGGAGTGGAGGCTTCACCCCGGGACCGTTCAGCTGATATGGAATCGTTTCGGCAGAGCGGAGGTCGACCTCTTTGCGACGAGCGAGAACGCGCATTGTCAAATGTTCTCCTCGCGGTCTCGTTCCCCCCGGGAGGTGGATGCGCTGACTGCGCGATGGCCGAGAGTCTGTCTCTATGCTTTTCCTCCGGTGAAAATTTTGCCCATGGTGTTGTGCAAAATCAGGGAGGAGAAGGCGGCGGTGACTCTGGTAGCCCCGAACTGGCCAAATCAGCCCTGGTTTTGGTAGAGTTACTGGCAGGACAGCCATGGGAGATTCCGCTCAGGAAGGACCTTCTGTCTCAGGCGAGCGGAACGATCTGGCACCCCAACCCCGGGCTGTGGAGCCTCCATGTGTGGCCGCTGCATGGTCGCTGAGCGGGCGGGACGCGCTGCACTCGCGAGTTTTGAATACCATCGCGGAGGCGCGAGCCCCGTCCACCAGGCGCCTGTATGTTCTGAAGTGGGGTGTGTTCTCGAAATGGTGTCAGGATGTCGGTATAGACCCAGCGAACTGCTCTGTGTCAGATATTCTACGCTTCCTTCAGTACAGGATGGATGAAGGGAGCCTACCATCCACTCTGAAGGTATATGTGGCCGCTGTTGCTGCGTTTCACCCCCCTATTGACGGACAGTCTATCGGTAGACATGCGTCGGTGACACGGTTCCTCAAGGGAGCTAGGAGATTATGCCCTGCACGGCTACCTTCGGTGCCGCCGTGGGATTTAACGTTGGTCTTGGAGGCTTTGTCGCGACCGCCTTTCGAGCCCTTAGCTTCGATTGCCATTAAGGAGCTATCGGTTAAAACGGCACTGCTTCTCGCTCTCGCTTCAGCGAAGCGGGTTGGGGATTTACAGGCTTTCTCTGTAAGTGAAGATTGTATTCGCTTTGGACCGGGAAACTGTAATGTAATTCTCAGACCGAGGCCGGGTTATGTTCCTAAGTCGCTCAATACCCCGTTCAGAGCGCAGATTGTTTCTCTGCCTGCCCTGTCCACTGAGCCATCAACCTCTCAGGATTCGGTTGCTCAGAGTGCTATTTGCCCAGTCAGAGTGCTCAGAGAATACATTTCTCGCTCGGCCGCTTTTCCACAATCGGACCAGCTGTTTGTGTGCT
Organism: Gila orcuttii; assembly: GCA_026230005.1. Classification (NCBI taxonomy): domain Eukaryota; kingdom Metazoa; phylum Chordata; class Actinopteri; order Cypriniformes; family Leuciscidae; genus Gila; species Gila orcuttii. Next base: position 1,914,472 of record JAPDVR010000018.1, read on the forward strand.
TTGTTGGGTGCAACAAGGGACGGGGGGTCTCTAAACAGAGGCTTGCTCACTGGATTGTGGACGCTATTGTTTTGGCTTATGATTGCCTGGGGCAGAAATGCCCCCTTAACGTCAAGGCCCATTCGACTAGAGCGATTGCCTCCTCGTGGGCTTGGACTAAGGGTATGTCTATTCAGGATTTATGTCTTGCGGCTGGCTGGTCTTCTCAGAACACGTTTGCCATGTTTTACAAGTTGGATTTGCCCTCTGTAGCGTCTCGAGTGCTTTCGGTGAGTTGATTGCACACACAGCATTGAATAGAGCTGCTCTGACCTTTGCCCATGAGTTGTTCTGTGTGCTATTTGTGTGTTTGTACTGTTGTCACCGCTATGCGTTGGCCTTCTCTTACTGTTGTTATTGCCCTGTTTTTCAACAGTGCAAACTTCCCCCGGTTATACTGCTCGGGATATGCAAATTCTGGCAGTGTTTTGTGAGCTTGTGATTGGTCCCTTTGGGCCTATCAGAGGTTAGAGGTTCGCTATTGGTCAATCTCGGCCTATCAGATGCTCGCATACTGGGGGGGGCGGTCGTGGTATTGGGTCTGTTGTCAGTGGTTGTTTGGCTGCCACGGCGGGATTCTATACAGTTCCCATATACGACATCCGTAATGTCGAAGTTCCGTAGCCTTGATAGGGAACGTCCCCGGTTACTTTCGTAACCTCGGTTCCCTGAAAGGCAAGGAACGAGACATTACGCTCGCCGCCGTGTTCGCTATTGATTTAGCGTTTTTGTTCGATTCTGAAGGGAATTGACGCTGCACTTGCTTATTACTGCTACGAGGTTTCAGTATTTGCATATTTTGCGTCAATTGGCCAGCTCTGCTGGCGTTAGCCTATAAGATTTCAGCGGAAGTAAAGGATGAGAGGAGTTCCAATATACGATATCCGTAATGTCTCGTTCCTTGCCTTTCAGGGAACCGAGGTTCCGAAAGTAACCGGAGACGTTTTGCTACAGCGATTCTCAAGAATTGTTGCAGTTTCGAATCACCAGTACACTGAACCGAAAACTGTTTCTTTCGGACATGTCCGACATCTGAGAGAGAACCGATGATCCTCGCGGGATGAAAGAATTTACGTCATTACGTCACTCTAAATGACGTCATTACGTGATGACGTAAACGAACCGTTGAACGAGTTTTTTTAACCGGTTCATTGAAACGAACTGTCCGAAAGAACCGGTTCGCGGAAAAGAACCGAACTTCCCATCACTACACGACTGTCGAACCCAAGCGGTTCTGATCTCCAATCGGGCCTCCATCCACCACCACCGCCAGACTGGGCCACAGATCCTCAAACTCCTGCAGAACACACACACACACACACACATACTCACACGTCAAACTCAGACCAAAGCCCCTGAGAAAGCACTGCGAGCTGTGGAGTCTGTGCTTACGCTAGCAGAAACCGTACTGGTGTGAGCGCTGACGTTAGCGCTGGTGAGCGCGAGCGGTTCGCCACACATCTGACAGAGGCGTCTCATGAACGGGTGATCTGGGATACGGACCCCTATGAGCTGCAGCAAACACAACATTAATGACACACGTCTTAAACACACACAACAGGGAAAACATTCACTAAAGGCCGCTTGTGAAAAAGAAGTGCGCTTAATTGTACTGAGTGAGCACATCTTAAAGTCCCCCTGTGGTGAAAGTCCAGCGTTTAATGTTGTTTATGTGTCTATGTGGTGTTTATGCTTTAAGACAAACCATGTGTAAATTCATAAGTCGACAGCATTGCTGAATATTCATTCGGTGGGTTGGTATTCGATTTGAAAATGTGACATTCGAATATTCGTTTGTTTTTTTTTTTTTTGTTTTTTTTGCACACCTGGCATCCCCCTTGAAACGGTTCTCATTCACCCTTGAATATGTTTTACACTATGAAATCTGGTGAAATATAATACTTAACATAGGCCTATTACTTCGTTATAGCTACTTAATAAATATATTTGCTTCTTCTTGGACTACTAAAAGTGTTTCTGCAACGGGAGTATTCTCTGGCTAGAGTGCAGAACAGCGGAGTTTGTATGGACAGAAGTGCATGCCTGAGCTTGTATTTTGGGTTAAGCTGCGTTGCTTTGACATTGTGGAAAATAGAATAATAGAAACAAAATGTATTATCCTTTTTACCCGTTATTATCAATCTAAATTAATCTACTGAAATTAATTGAAATTGTTATTGTTATTTGCTACCATGTTCTTTATTTAGGCTATTACAGTTCGGTCATTTATTTTTCGTTTTTCTATATTTAAATTTCGTTTTTATTTATTTAAATTTCGTTTTTATTTTTTATTTATTCAAATTTCGTTTTTATTTATTTAAATTTCGTTTTTATTTATTTAAATCTACCCTACTTTGTCATTGAGAAAAATATTATAAGACTATACCTTATTAAAAATATTGCTTAAGTTAAAAGACCTGTGTGTGTGTGTTTTATATCACTAGTGCAGTGTCCATTCTCGGAGCATATAAGCCCTGCTTGCGTGAGGCGCGCCGCTTCTTTATTTAAATCTACCCTACTTTGTCAGTAACTTGTTAGTGTGAAAAATATTAGACTACCTTATTAAAAATATTGCTTAAGTTAACAGACCTGTGTGTGTGTGTGTGTGTGTGTGTGTGTGTGTGTGTGTGTGTGTGTGTGTGTGTGTGAGGCGTGAGGCGCGCCGCTTCCGGCTCGCGCTGTTCTGTAGTTTATTAAAAAATTATTAATTCTGAACCTGTCGCGTCTCGCCTGTCTATCTGTATTGCACCAAATACGACACTGCACTCCCTTGTGAAGTCGTTTGGATGAACAGTTCTCGAAATAATCAAAATGCAAACGGACGGACAGACAGACAGACATAGCCTATAGAGATTCCGAAGCTTCGAATATTCGATGTTCATTACTACCGAAGCGTCGAAGCTCAAAAAATGGTATTCGGACCAGCCCTATTGTTGAGTATTTTCTCCTTAAAACTGCAGTGAACCAAAGACAGTCTCAGAAACATGGTTTGAAATCGCTGGTGTTTCTGACGTCACAAACTACCTTGTAACCAATCAGATCAACGTGTGATCGTCAACCAGTGGATCTCCGAGCTGAGTGAGTGAGTGGAGGCGGGGCTCATTTGCATATTCATAGAACCGCGCATACTAAATGAGGCAAGGGTGTCGAGTTACATTCAAGATATTTTAAGGCATGAAGATTTATTTTTTTGTCATTTTGGTGATAAAAGATGAGTTGCAGGTTACAAGAGATACAATTATTGACTACAGGGGGACTTTAAGTATATTTCAAAACTGTACTTGCAAAGAATATAACATTGATGAAATGAAAGGACACTTCAGTGTACTTAAAGAACGACACTTTCAGGGCTCTTTGGTAACACTAATTTACAGTGTTACATGCATTTACTGTAGTAATAACTATACATGATGCATAATTACATGGAACTTACCCTCAAACAAACCCGAAACCTACCCTACAGTACGTGCACATACAACATTTTACATTTACATTTACATTTAGTCATTTAGCAGACGCCTTTATCCAAAGCGACTTACATCTGAGGACTAAAGCAAGTAGTCATCGTGAAGAACGACGCAAGAAGTGCTCAAAATACAAAGTTCAGGCATTGCTCAGAGTAGCAAAAGCCAGACAAGGGAAGCTTTAAAAGGGGAAGGAAAGATTTAAAAGAGAGGATTTTTTTTTTTTTTATGTTAAGTACTCACAGAAGAGATGAGTTTTCAGTTGTCTTTTGAATGCGGTCAGGGATTCTGCATTACGGACGAGGGTGGGGAGATCATTCCACCAGCATGGAACCGTGAATGAGAATGTTCTGGAGAGTGATTTAGTGCCTCGCTGTGATGGCACCACGAGCCGTCGCTCCTTGGCCGATCGTAGGCTTCTGGTAGGGACGTAGACTTGTAGTAGGGAGTGAAAGTACCTTAAAGTACATTTTAAATCTTCATTTTAATAATCTTTTGTCATGCTTTACAGAAGTACATGGATTCTGATTTGTTAAAGCTCATGTAAAGTATTTGATTATAAATTTTACGGTAGTACGTTATGACATTACATTTAAAGTTGATATATTTTAAATGTACAAAATTGCATTGAATGTGTAATTACAGATCAATTTAAATACATGACTGTGATGGCCGATGACGGGGCCACACAAAAGGACGGTAACTGAGTACATACATGCCTCCTTCTTTCTGGGTTGTTTACACGTTATTTTTGTAGCATTTCGTTGCAGATACCTTAGTTACAGATCATACCCATTTCATAGTAATGACAGACACATACTGTATTTGGTTTGTTTTCACGGTTTTATTTCCAATTTGTTTTATACCATAAATTACTAGTTTGGGTGCACACTTTCTAGTTATTATTGGTTTATTGTTAATGTCTATTTCTTTTTGAGTTTAAGTTACTTGCGTGGGAAGAGCGGAGGTTTGGTGCTGTCTGGGATGCTGCGCTCCGGTGGAGGTCCGTTCCACTAAAAGAACGGCTGGCGTCAGGTGCCGCCATTTTGTTCGGTTGGGCGAATCCATGCTGCTTAGCTGGGGGGTGCAGGGGTAATTCTATGTATATTTTGTTGATTATAATTCTATGTATATTTTGTTGACTATAATTCTTTAGGTATATTATTTTAATTATGACCCCTTTCTTCATATTTCTGAAATTAATTACTTTATTTATTTAAATTGTGTTAAGTGATGTTTGTATTATTCCCTGTGTATGTGTAATGGACTAGTCCTTTGTGTATATAAGTTCCCCATGTGTTATTTGGGAGGTCATGTTTTTTTGTTTAGTTTGATTTGATTACTGTTAAGTTTGGTTCTGTTCAGTTGATCCTTTTTATGGGCCCAGACCTGACTTTATTTCATTCAGTTTTCAAGTTATTTAATTTGTAACTTTGTTTGGTATTTAATAAGTCATTTTCTTTGCTTGGAAACCCTGCATTCTTTGCCCTTGACTGCTTGGTCCTTCACGATGACATACAAGATTCAATAGAAATATTTTAGATGATTATAAATACATTCAGCAGTAACTAACCATATTTTAAAGGCAATAGAAGTAATTATGGACTTAAATATTAAAGGGATAGTTCACCCAAAAATGTAAATTCTGTCAGTAATTACTCTCCCTCATGTTGTTCAACCCCGTAAGACTTTCATTCATCTTCAGAACACGAATTAAGATATTTTTGATTAAATCTGAGAGCTGGATCACTCCTCCATAGGCTTCTTAAGGGATCGAAACTGGCCGGCCCAAAAGTTATGAAAGATATCGTTAAAATAGTCCGAGTGACTACAGTGGCTCAATCTTAAGTTTATCAAGCGACGAGAATACTTTTTGTGCGCAAAAAACAAACAAAAATAACGACTTTATTCAACTATTCATTTCCTTCTCTGTGGGCCTCGAGTCAGTTAACGTAGTGATATTGCGTACAACCTAGAAGCTTTGCGCAAAATCACTACGTGAACTCACTCGAGGCCCACAGGGAAGGAAATGAATAGTTGAATAAAGTCGTTATTAGGGCCCGAGCACTGATGGTGAGAGGACCCTATTCTTTTTGCTCCGTTTATTATTATTCCGCTTCTTCTCCAAAGTGAATTGCTTTTTAGAGGGCCTAAACATGCTCGAAAACTCATGAAACTTTGCACACGCTTCAGAAGTGGTGAAAATTTACGTGTGATATGGGTTTCAGAATCTGGTGGGGCAAAATGGCTTAATTGCCCCCCCTAAATTATTGCCCGGCTCTAGGTTTCACGTACAGGTATGAAATTCGGTACATACATGTAATGACCCAATACCTACAAAAAAGTTTCTTGGAGCATAGCCCTAAACACAACTGCAAGACAGCTTTTTTGAACTTTTTGTGCAGTTTTTGCCATTTCCTGACGTTGTACTTTAAAGGGTAACTAAACACTAAAACAACTTTTTTTAGTTAATGATCTGTAAGAATGGAGCTTCATAAATGCTGTTCATTGATTCCAGTAAATTTTTTGACATTTGAGTTTAAAGTGTTTTAATTCTACAATATATGGTTTAAAAACATCTGAGTGCTGCCCTCTTCAGGTTGAACGGTCGCTACTGCAGTTAAATTTTCCCATTGGTGGTTGCGGTGGTTCGTGACGTAGCGGTTGCAGGTGACGTAGGCAGGTTCCATACAGAGAGATGCGTCTCAGGTGCACGCCCCCCTCCGCTGGGCTCTGCCCACTTTTGCAGCATTTTTCAAATATTGCCAGTGGGTGGAGTCAGGCTCTGACCAGGGGTTTAGTTACCCTTTAACGAACTCCTCCTACAGTTTTGATCTGATCCTCTTCAATTTTGGTGAGTGTAATCTTAAGGCCTTTGCGACGTTAAATTGCGAAGATCTTGAGTTTTCGTCGAAGGATGTGCCCTCGGCGGCCTGAAAAATATAGATTTCAGCCTCTGGGTGAAATATGCATCATCAGAGAAGTTCTCTGTAAATTTTGCTTGCAGTTCCAATGTTGCTAGGCAACCACAGACAGCCTGCAGTAACTCAGCCATACAATGTCCGATCTGCCCCAAACTTCACATGTTGGATAAAGCCCCGTTCACACTACAAGCGACTTTGTCACCGCATGTCGCCAGTGGCTGGCGATGAGGTCGCTAGTGGGGGTTCCCACTACTGGTTGCCTTTATAAATAACATCCAATGATGTGGAGAAGGATCATGCGCGCTCCGCTCCTATTCGTTGTCGCTCCCGAAAGTCGCTCTTCATTTACATAAAGTTAAACAGATCTCAACTTTGTCTCGTCGCCAGACACGCCCCATCCGGTAGCCAACGGTCGCTGTCGCGCGTGTCGCCGGAAATCGCCTGCTCCCCATTGAAATGAATGGTATCGTGTCGCTTTGTCGCTTGTAGTGTGAACGGGGCTTAAGAGTCCTGTCCTGAACACATGACCATGCTCATATTCGGTTGTAGCAATAGCGCCACCTGCTGGTAGCAGGAAGTGTGGCAAATACAAATTACTTTAACATAGTCCTCCTATATTTACGTACAGCCCACGGTGCTCTGTTTTCCTAAAGCCGCTGGGTGGTGGTGGCACGGGTGCGAAATTTACATCTGATATGGGTTCCAGAATTGGGTGGGGCAAAAGGGCAAAAATTGGGGCAAACAAATATCTCAACTAATTTCCCCTGGCGCTACGTTTCACGTACGTGGATGAAATTCGGTACATACATGTAAGGACCCAATACCTACTAAAAAGTATCTTGGAGCGTAGCCCTAAACACAACCGGAAGTCTGCCATTTTGAATTTCTTCTCAGATTTTTGTGCAGATTTTGCCATTTTCAGGCTTCATACTTTAACAAACTCCTCCTACAGTTTTGATATGATCCTCTTCAAATTTGTCCTGTCCTGTCCTGAACACATGACCATGCTCATATTCGGTTATAGCAATAGCGCCGCCTGCTGGTAGCAGAAAGTGTGGCAAATACAAATTACTTTAACATAGTCCTCCTATATTTTCGTACAGCCCACCATGCTCTGTTTTCCTAAACCCGCCGGGTGGCTGTGACACGGGTGCGAGGGCCCTTTTCATCGCTGCTTGCAGCTTTAATTACTATTTATTTTACAATTTATTACTATTTATCCCATTTATCCAAATTAGGTCACAATTTTTCCACCACATTTTTTTCTAATTTTTTTTTCTCAATTGATGCGGCTGAGCCTTATATTTCTAGCCTGGGAAAACCCAGACAACTTCCGGCAAATTTAGATTTGCTCTGAAAGTTAGTCTGGCAAAGAGCCCATTGAAACCCATTTCCAGTCCGCAGAAATCGCGGCACCAATCAGAAACGTTGGGGCGGGTTTTACACGATGACGACAGCGCAGTGACGGTGAAGCAGATTTTAATTTGTACATTACAAAGACGGATACCGCCGTGGAACATCACTCGTTCGAATCAGCTATCGCGTCTGTTTTAAGCGATTTAAAATTGTCCTTTTCATGTCTAAAAAAGATGTTATCGCTGTCTTACCGACTGGATTCGGCAAACGTCTGATATACCAGTGTGACGAGCAGGAAGAGGCCGAGGGACGTGAGAGCTCGGCGCGAGTGATAATGAATGACACCTGTGAGACGCACCGGTCTCGCATCTCTCACGGAGGAGCAGAAGCATAAAAGGAGGAGCGACAACGGTGAAGATCGAGAAAGGACAGGCCTGAATTTTATTTGATGTTTTGTTTTATTATGTGTGGCGGCAGTCGACCGTGATGGACTGCCGTCTTTACTTTCATTTTTGTATTTGTTTTATTTTGTCATTAAAATGTGTGAATGTTCGCCGGTTTTCGCCTCCTTCTTCCCATAATAACGAACCCCGTTACAACCATAGACTGTAAAAAATGATTACAACCAGCTTGACCCGTTGGTGGCTAAACCTTTACTGTCTATGGGCTAAATGAATGGGAGGGTCTTAGCGAGAGCCCTCTGCATGCATACGTCATCTCCTTCATCGCTCTGATTGGTTTTAGGTCTATCCAATTGCGCCCAGAGGCATTTGAGCGACGTCCGTTGGTGACGCCCCTTTGGAAATGATTTGTCTATGGAGCTTTGCCAGACCCTAACTCAGTTACAACTGAGAATGGTCTGGTTTTAACCAGTCTATTATATTTCATATTAAAGTTATTGACAAATTAAGAAATTGCTGTTACTTTGAGATTTTTTTTTAGAGTAAAGCAATATTTACAAACAGTAGAACAAATTCGTTCATTAATTTACTTATTTTATGATCCACAAATGCACCCAAGAGATCCGCATGCGCGCGCACAGCGCGCATCTTTTTTTATTTAAAGAAATAAAATTCTTTATTTCTCAGAACTGTGAGATATAAAGTCAGAATTGCGAGATATCAGAATCAGAATCAGAAAGAGCTTTATTGCCAAGTGTGCTTGCACACACAAGGAATTTTCCTTGTTAGGCCAACTGAAGCTTCCAGTGCACAAATACAGATACAACAAGAAACATAGTAATACAAATTCTACAAATAAAATTATAAAGAAAAAATATGAAAATACTATAAAAATATATGGTCACAGTTGGGTTTTGTCAGAATAAACATTTACAGATTATGAACATATTTACAGTATTTTGAATAGTATGAATAAATATAAATAATATAAATATAAATATCACCTGAATTTTTAAGATATTGCACTAAACAGTGTTTAGTTTAATAACTATTGCAGTTACAGGCATATGCCTTGGGAGGAGTGTTAACTGTTCAGAAGGGAAATGGCCTGTGGGAAGAAACTGTTCCTGTGCCGAGATGTTCTTGTGGCCAGTGATCTGAGTCGCCGTCTTGACGGTAACAGTTCAAACAGGAGGTGTCCAGGGTGAGTGGAGTCTGTGATGATTTTACCTGCTCTCTTCCTCACTCTGGAAGAGTACAGGTCCTGGAGGGTTGGCAGGGGGGCACCAATGATCCTCTCCGCAGTCCGGACTGTCCGTTGTAGTCTCCTGATGTCTGATTTGGTAGCTGAACCAAACCAGACAGTAATGGAAGTGCATAAGACAGACTCAATGACGGCTGAGTAGAACTGAATCAGCAGCTCCTGTGGCAAGTTGAACTTCCTCAGCTGGCGAAGGAAGTACAGTCTCTGCTGGGCCTTTTTCACAATGGAGTCAATGTGATTGTCCCACTTCAGGTCCTGAGAGATGGAAGTGCCCAGGAACCTGAATGACTCCACTGCTTCCACAGTGCTGTTCATGATGGTGAGTGGGGGGAGTGCTGGGCTGTTCCTCCTGAAGTCCACGATCATCTCCACTGTTTTGAGCATGTTCAGCTCAAGGTTGTTATAACTGCACCAGACAGCCAGCTGTTCAACCTCCAGTCTGTAAGCAGACTCGTCACCGTTTCGGATGAGACCGATGACAGTGGTGTCGTCGGCAAATTTCAGGAGCTTGACAGTGGGGTCTTTAGAAGTGCAGTCATTAGTGTACAGGGAGGAGAGCAGTGGGGAGAGAACGCACCCTTAAGGGGCGCCAGTGCTGGTGGTGAGAGTCCTGGATGTGAGTTTCCCCAGTCTCACTCGCTGCTGCCGGTCCGTCAGGTGGAGATCCACTGACAGATCGAGGATGGTATGGAGAGCTGGGTCAGTTTAATATATAAAGTTGCAATAGCGTGTTGTAAAGTGAAGACATTTTCTCTCAGACTGACTCTTTTCTCTTTTCAATTATGACTCTTTTCTCTCTTTTTTTCCCCATAATTGGACTTTATAACTCGAAATTGTGAAGAAAATATGTCAGAATTGGTTAGGGTTAGAAAAATATGTCAGAATTGCGAGATATAAACTCGCAATTATGTGTTATAAAGTCAGAATTGAAAGAAAAAAAGTCTGAATTCTTAGTTTTTTCTCTCGCAATTCTGACTTTATAACACGCAATTGAGACTTTATTTCACGCAATTCTGACTTTATATCTTGCAATTCTGACTTCATAACATGCAATTGCGACTTTATATCACGCAATTCTGACTTTATAACATGAAATTGCGACTTTATTTCACGCAATTCTGACTTTATATCTTGCAATTCTGACTTCATAACATGCAATTGCGACTTTATATCTCGCAATTCTGACTTTATAAAACGCAACTGCGACTTTATTTCACGCAATTCTGACTTTATATCTCGCAATTCTGACTTTATAACATGCAATTGCTACTTTATATCTCGCAATTCTGACTTTGTAACTCACAACTGTGATATTTTATCTCACAATTCTGACTTTATAACTTGTAATTCTGACTTTATAACATGCAATTGCGACTTTATATCACGCAATTCTGACTTTATAACATGCAATTGCGACTTTATATCTCGCAATTCTGACTTTATAATACGCAATTGCGACTTTAGTTCACGCAATTCTGACTTTATATCTTGCAATTCTGACTTCATAACACGCAATTGCGACTTTATATCACGCAATTCTGACTTTATAACATGCAATTGCGACTTTATATCTCGCAATTCTGACTTTATAACACGCAATTGCGACTTTATTTCACGCAATTCTGACTTTATATCTTGCAATTATGAGAAATAAAGTCACAATTATCTTTTAAAATGTTTTATTCTGTGGCGGAAACAAGCTTTCATACCCATCTCCCTATTAGATAATAAGACAATAGGCTTGTCTGACTTCATGCAGCGCCGACGCTGCGTGACTATGACGTAGCTATGCCATTAAAGTACCGCAAGAGCGATTCGAGAGCAGCGGCTGGTTCGTTCAGCACAACAGGGGTCCGCGATTGGCCGAATTCACATGACAACGATCACGTGTGTTTCGGTTTATTTTCACACCTTCAGTCATTCAGTTTTTTCATGTAGTCGCGATGTTATATTGTGTCATGATCATCAAAAAAAGTCGACCCAACTTCATTGATAGTTATAGTTGAACTTTATTCATCTACAAACAGACTTACATTCAAGCTATTTTAGGCATGAAGTTTTTTTTGTCCACAAGAAACAGTTTAAATATGTAATTTTGGTGATCAAAGATGAGTTTTAAGGGATACAAATATTGACTACAGGGGACTTTTAAGTTATTTTTGTAACACAACCGCAGCTTTGCCTCAGCGAGACTTTTATTTTGAAGTGCTGTCAGCCGCAGCTTCCGGTTGTGTGGGGGACTTTTAAGTTATTTTTGTAACACAACCGCAGCTTTGCCTCAGCGAATCTTTTATTTTGAAGTGCTGTCAGCCGCGGCTTCCGGTTGTGTGAAAGCATGCTCGTCAATGAGCGGAGCTGTTTATGGTCTTCTTCAGGTTTATTCGTACGACCAGCACACTTTTATATACTTTATCTCATACACGAAACAAGCCCTTTAAGAGTGTCATCATGTGTAAAGAGCTGAAGACGAGAGTCCTGCGGATCCCACCTCACAACTCAGAGGATCTGACGTCACAGCAGCGCGGTAAGACTCGCTCAACTAGTTATAATAAAATCTCCCTTATGATATCAGTCGATAAACAAACACTTCTGGGATGTTTCATAACGCAGACTTTTCCTTGATCTTTTATAGGAGTTACTTTTGGCCCTTTGGACTTATAGAAAATAAACGCGCTCCTAAAATTCATTCGTCACACACTTGCTAGTTAGTAACAAGGGACTTTGTTAAATAACTAACGTTAGTAAGTTAACTTAAGAGAGTTTGAAAGATAATTTTCATACAATAACTTGTGGTTTCTGTGTGTAAATTGTCCTCCAAAATGTCCAACGGTGTCTTTTAATGTTTTTACTTCAGTGCTTTTGTTAAACTACATTAGTCCTGATGTCATAGCTGGCAATTTCAGTATCAAATGACATATAATTAAATTTTACCTTTTGTTTTTGCATAAGTAGCTTGTTGATCACTTATTAACAATATTATTGTGCATATTTAACAATTTTAATATCAAGCATTCTCTTTACATGAAGTATGAAACGCTTATACATATACTTTTTACTTTATTTTGGGTGAAATGGTTGGTAATGTCAACACTGGGACAGTTTATATTTAAAATATTTGTGCACTCACGCATAACAATTATTTCAGTCTTTGTTCAGATTATCATATTTCTAAAAATGTAATATTCATAACAATCTATAGCAGGGGTATTCAAACTGAGGCTGGGGACAGGTTTAGAGAAAAAGCAGTGTAAAAAAATACAATTGAAATAAATACAAATAAGATTAATCTAACAACAACAAATTATTTTTTTTAAATAAAAAAACATGAATTAAAATAAATAAAAACAATTAAGTAAAATAGACAATAAAATAGTAATAGATAATGATTTCATTAGATTAAAATTAATTAAAATAAATACAACTTTTTTTAAACAAATAATTAAAATAAATAAAAACATGATCTAAATTAGTAAAATTATTCAAATAAATAAAACTTGTTTTAAACAAATAAATCAATTAAAATATGATTCAAATAATTAAAAATATTGATTTGTATATATCTGATTTAAACCAATAAAAGTTAATACATTTGATTAAATAAATAAATAATAAAAATTTCATCTAAACAAAACAATAATAACTATATAAATACAACTTTGATTAAAATAAATTATTAAAATAAATAATAAATCAATGGTAAAATAAATAAAAAAGATTAAACTTAGGAAATGAATAAATAGATTAAAATTAAAAACTGCATAAAATAAATGAAGTATGATTTAAATAGATAATAAATGTATATATTTGATTAAAATGTTATTTTTTTAATAAAAAATAAATGGATTAAAAAATGCATATCTTACAGTGAGTAAAAAAACGCTGTAATGTAACGTAGGCTAATAGAAAAACTTAATAGTTTACACATTTATAATATGATTTTAATTTTTTTTTTTTTACAGCATTAATTGGGTCTTTATACATAAAAAATACAGCCTATAGCTATCTTTTCAATTTTAGGATGGGGGTCACTCGCGTGCAAATTATCATATTTTGGGATTGAAACGATTGAGAAGCCCAGACCGATTGATGGATCTGAAAATACAAGGTGTTTGCACAAATTAAAATAGACGTAGCAAATGTTTCCAAGACTTTTAATGCGAGTCTCACGTATCAATAATAATAAAACAAATGTGCATGTTGGAGCCCGTGGATGTGCCTGTAGTTTTAAGGCGCATTAGTTTGCCATGGCCTCTTCTGATCTGTGTGTGCCGCTTGTGTTGTCAGAGTGTGTTCTGGAGGCGCTGAGGTCCACGTCCGCGGCTCTGAGGAACGGGCAGGTCGTGGCTCTTCCCACCGACACCATCTACGGCCTGGCTTGTGTGGCCCAGAACTCGTCCGCCGTACGCCGGGTTTACGACATCAAGGGCCGGAGCGGCGACAAGCCTCTGGCCATCTGTGTCGGGGAGATACAGGACATATACAGGTGCTCAGGCCTTAACCCTCTGGGGCTTTCTCTGGGAAATTTGTACGTTTTTTTTATTTCTGGGAAATTTGTATTGAAATTTTTTTTTTACTTCATCGGAATTGTACAAAACTTGGTAAAGATTTTGGCACTTGCTATGTGAACACACAAAAAAATAATGGACATGATTTGAAAAGGTTAAATGTTCCTGAAAAAAAAAAGTCACACTTTTGACCACTTCGTGGTCAAAAATGAATTTCACGGATTGAATCTAGTGGAAGCGTTTGGTACTGCAGCCGAACACACTCTTCTTACTGAAAGCTTTTTTTTAAGATATCAACCTCAAATTTGGAGCACAGTGTGTTTAGGTTTATGGCTTTGATTTTTTTGTGGTTTTAGAGTAAAACATTCATAACAATACACAATAAGTTCACTTTTTACAATTTTTTTCAGTTCAACAATAATCTGCCGAGTGTCGTCTTTAAAGAGAGATCAAACTTCAGTCTGTCGCTCTAAAGCATTCAAGATTTACAACAGTTTAAGTTGGACATTTATTTTTTAGGGCTATACTCAAAAAGTGAATAAATGGATTATAAATACAGTGTAAATATAATTTAGTATAACAAAAAATCCCCCAAAAATACAAAATATTAAATAAAAAACATTATCAAACTAATTCATCAAACTAGTTTGTTCATTTCATTGACAAAAAAACCCGGAAAATCTGTCATTTTTGACTGACACGCACGAGAGTGGAAACAAGTCCTTTTGTTCAGCAAGGATGCATTCGGTTCATCAAACGTGACAGAAAAGGCATTTATAATGTTACAAATCATTTCTATAATGTATCACAGTTTCCACAAAAATATTGATAATAATCATAAATGTTTCTTGAGCATCAGATCATCATATTATAGTGATTTCTGAAGGATCATGTGACACTGAAGACTGGAGTAATGATGCTGAAAATTCAGCTTTTTTGATCAAGTGTAATAAATTACACTTTACTATATATTCACATAGAAAACAACCGTTTTAAATTAAAATAATATTTCACAATATTGTATTTTTGATCAAATAAATGCAGCCTTGGAGAGCAGAAGAGACATGGTTTTGTTGTTGCATGTTTTTATTGGCGTTGCATCATGGTAATATACTCTCTGTTTGAACGAAAGCAGTAATACTGATATGTGAGTGTTGGTTTACTGTATGCACCCTGAGGTGCTGTGGTGTAAGGCCTGCTTCTGTGTGTGTGTGTGTGTGTGTGTGTGTGCAGGTTCTGTAATGTGTCTGTGGAGCGGGATCTGCTGTCGGATCTGCTGCCGGGACCCGTCACACTCGTGCTTGAGAGATCACACACACTCAACGCGGACCTCAACCCCTTCACTAAGGTCAGGCTCTGTTTGTGGAAACACACTCCGAGACTCTAGTTTCCACACACTTACCTGCAATTTAATCAAATCTATTATACATTTGAAGTGGATCAAAAAGGTTTTCCTAAGACAAATTGTTCAAAATTCATGTATAACTGTTGGTTTTGAACTTTTGATCCACTTCCAATGTTGACTACTGTACATTAAATGCAGTTCGTTGAACTTTGTTGTGCTTTTTGACCCACTTAAAAACATCTTAATATGTAATTCCATAATTACTTCTATTGTCTTTAAAATAGGGTTAGTTACTGCTGAATGTATTTATGATAATCTAAAATATTTCTATTGAATCTGTATGTCATAAATTGATCTGTAATTACACATTTATATATGTATGTATGTATAAGCGTTTCATACTTCATGTAAAGAGCATGCTTGATATTAAAATTGTTAAATATGCACAATAATATTGTTAATAAGTGATCAACAAGCTACTTATGCAAAAACAAAAGGTACAATTTAATTATATGTCATTTGATACTGAAATTGCCAGCTATGACATCATGACTAATGTAGTTTAACAAAAGTGTGGTTCGTTACTGCTGAATGTATTTATGATAATCTAAAATATTTCTATTGAATCTTGTGTGTCATATATTTAAATTAATCTGTAATTACACATTTTAATGCAATTTAGTACATTTAAAATATATTAACTTTAAATGTAATGTCATAACATACTACCGTAAAATTTATAATCAAACTACTTTAACAAATCAGAATCGGTGTACTTCTGTAAAGCATGACAAAAGATTAAAGCAATGATTTAAAATGTACTTTAAGGTAAAATGTTGGAACTATTATAAAGTGAGTTAAGAAACATTGGGTTACACTTTATTTTAAGGTGTCTGTGTTACAGAGCAATGATACAGTAAAGTAATGAGAAATAATGATTAAACTATGTGACACATTATAGCATTTTTCCTTGGAAAAAAATTTCTTCATGCCTTAAAATATCTTGAATGTAACTCGACACCCTTGCCTAATTTAGTATGCGCGACTCTATGAATATGCAAATGAGCCCCGCCTCCACTCACTCACTCAGCTCAGAGATCCACTGGTTGACGATCACACGTTGATCTGATTGGTTACAAGGTAGTTTGTGACGTCAGAAACACCAGCGATTTCAAAGCGTGTTTTTGAGACTGTCTTTGGTTCACTGCAGTTTTAAGGAGAAAATACTCAGCAATGCTGTCGACTTATGAATTTACACATGATTTGTCTAAAAGCATATTAATGACATCACATAGACACATAAACTACATTAAAAGCTGGATTTTCACCACAGGGGGACTTTAAGATGTGAAGTACACTACAAGTGCTCATTAAGCGCACTTGTTTTTCACAAGCGGCCTTTAGTGAATGTTTTCCCTGTTGTGTGTGTTTAAGATGTGTGTCATTAATGTTGTGTTTGCTGCAGCTCATAGGGGTCCGTATCCCAGATCACCCGTTCATGAGACGCCTCTGTCAGATGTGTGGCGAACCGCTCGCGCTCACCAGCGCTAACGTCAGCGCTCACACCAGTACGGTTTCTGCTAGCGTAAGCACAGACTCCACAGCTCGCAGTGCTTTCTCAGGGGCTTTGGTCTGAGTTTGACGTGTGTGTGTGTGTGTGTGTTCTGCAGGAGTTTGAGGATCTGTGGCCCAGTCTGGCGGTGGTGGTGGACGGAGGCCCGATTGGAGATCAGAACCGCTTGGGTTCGACAGTCGTGGATCTGTCCGTGTGTGGCAGATACCGGATCATCAGACCGGGATGGTGAGTGATGTCATAAGTAGGGCTGTCGCGACCCTTCTTGTTTTGAACTTTGTGCATGTTTATTGAATGTTAAATGAGTTAATGATAATAAGAGTGTTTATCATGGTGATTTGCACTCCTAAACACACAGTGAATGAGAGATCGACTAGCGCGTGCGATGACCTGCGTCTGTCTTTCAGGTCAAGTGTTAATATGAATATTTGAAGCGAAATATTTGTCGTATCATTCTTTTAATGTTTAAGGGTATTTACCATGAATGGCGTCAGCATCAACAGCGTGAGGAAGCTGAAAATATCAGCGAGTCACGCATTGAATCAACGCCATTGGTCTCTGTTAAGTGAAGCTTCAGCGTTACCCATGTGATGCATTGCTGGTCAGCTGAGCCTTGAAAAGTGGAGCTCAAAGTTAAAAATAATTAACACCTTGTTTCATTACATCTGTCTTTTAATAAATCAGCGTTTTTGAACGTGTTCGTTGAATGAACGGTTTAATGACTCACTCACAGAAAGTCCGTTGCCGTAACGATGCGCTGAGTGACAGCCTTTCAACGCGCAGAGACGCTGTTTAGTTTCGGTTTACGTTGGTTACTGAAAATGTCCTCGTTTTTGTGCATGCTGACCACATCGTAACACTTATTTATATAGTAACAAATTAATATAAATAAATACAAATAAATAAATTATTAAATAAATAAATAAAACATTTTTGAAATATCGCAAATTGACAGCAGCGAGTGATTTTATCTCGGTCTCGTTGTTTAAGAAGGATTATTAGGCTACTGTCACTTTAAGAGCCGCACGGATCCAATATACTGATACACACACGTTTTCTATCTCAACTGTTTGTGTTCACTTAAGACATAACCGACTGTGTTTATGAGGATACTTACCAAAACAGCATTTCAACATATTTTACAGGATTTATTTATATTTAAGGAGAAAATACTCAGTAATGGTGTCGACTTATGAATTTACACATGGTTTGTCTTAAAGCATTTTAAAAACACCACATATAAACAACATTAAACGCTGGATATTCACCACAGGGAGACTAAATGTTTTGCTACTCTCATCTCACACACTCTTTCACTGTTAAAACTAAAGCGTTTTCTGAGATTATTAAGCCCCGCCTCCTTTGATCTGATTGGCTGTCTCGATCATTTTGACGTTGACGAGCGCTGTCACATCAGCCTAAAAATGTAACTTTTAAACCGTTTTGTCATCCTAACAACAAACTTAATCAAGAAGTCAAATATTGATTAACAATTTCTATATTCTTGTCCCTCTAGTGTTTGTGGTGTTTACTTCAAATACAACCTTTTTTTTAATTTTATTTATTGTTTATTAAGCACTTTCAATGCAACTCAAGTGTGACACAAAAGTGCTGTACAATACAACTAAAATCTGATACAATACAAATACAAAACAACTCAACACAATATAAACATTATACCTGTTTGAAAGCTATTAATAAAAGGTGTTTTTTTTCACTGTTAAAACTAAAGCGTCTTCTATACACAGGGTTTTTCCTGCATTGAGAATTACGAGGTGGCCGCCTTCAGCTGTCGACAAAACTATCGACTACAGTCACGCGCTACAGTCCACCGACACGGTTCTGTTGCGGGTTAGGTTATATCCGCGGATACTGTCATGCGGGCCAAGTTATAAAAAAATGGTTTAATTGCGGGTGTGTCGCAGGTCGATGAGAGATACACTAAAATCTGATACAATACAAATACAAAATTACAAAATAACACACAATATAAACATTATACCTGTTTGAAAGCTATTAATAAAAGGTGTTTTATACTTAAAACTTGGTAGAGAGGAAGCATTTTCCTGAAGTTGGTAAGTTATTCCAAAGACTAGGACCAGCAACAGCGAAGGCTCTAGCGATAGAAAGCAGAGACTACAGGATCTCACAGACATGTTTGTTTATGGATGGAAATTGCATCTGAAAGATAAGACAGTGATTTATTATGTAGAGATTTAAAAACAAAAATGTAAATTTTAAAAATGCATTCTCCTGTGTTCTCTCAGCGCTCTCTCGGCTACAGTGAAAGTGCTCGAGGGCAAGTATGGACTCGTGGAGGATCCCGTCGAGCCGTGAGTGTCAGAGCTGAGGCTCGAAGCGCTTATTTCCTATTCCCCGCTTTCCTTTTCAGAGAGATTTGAGTTTGAAATCTTCCTCAGGCGTTTGAATCCACACACACGTTTGGGTCATTTTATACAGCTCTCCAGTTACACTGTGTATTATGTTGGGAATATTATTATGAATGCTGTAAATGTGACTGATTGCTATGTTAAAGTACAGTAATACTTTATTTTTTTTATTATTTATTGCAGTTTGAAACTCACGTGATTGTGGAGTTGGGAGGAGTCTGTTGTTGTCCGGCAGAGCGACAGTCACAACCTGAATCTGACATGAGCTTTTATTTATTACTGTACTGGTTTGCATTGTGGACCAAAGCAAAAGTCAATCATCTTATCGCCATCTTTTTATTTTATTTTTGCAATAGTCCTCACAATTGTTTTTTGAAATTAAAATATATTTTGTCCTTACTGGTTTTGTTTCAATTTATTTCTTACATTTTGTTTTTATAATGCCTATGAATTCATGGAGGTGTTTGTTGCCTGTTGTAAAACCGTGTTCCTGTTCCTCTGAGACGGATCATCGTCTCGGGATCATGACTGTGTGTTTAACCCTCATCCTTCACTCGCACATCTTTCCCTCGCAGGTAAAAAAGACCCGAAGCCCTAAAATTATACTTAATTTTTTTGTCCAGAAAGCTTATTTTATTTTATTTTGATAATATTTTTTCTATTTTTTAATTCATCTTTTTGTTATTTTATTTACCTTTAAATTACTAGATTTGATCAATAAATAATACATATTTAGTAATTTCAGCACATTCCTCACATTGTCAATAAAAATTCAAAGTATTTCATGCATAACCCTTTTAATTCGGCTCAAAATATCTTACATTGGGTGTCTTTGCCGACCTCTTGTGGGAAATAAATAATATAACATGATATTTCATGACTAGATATTTGGAGCAAATGAGCTGTTCCGCAGAAATCTGTCAGTCAAAACTCAATCCATTAAAAACATTTTTTGTGTGTATTTCAGAACTCTTTAATTACCCTTTTTTGTGTATTTTTCAAAAAAGTGACTTGAAAACTATTTTTTTGAAACTTTTTGCACAGGCTGCATGTAACCCCACTTATTCAATATGGAATACATAAATGATGGCTAATGATGGTGAATGCATGTCTATACCAGCACTGGTAACAATCTTTAAACCAAATATTACAGAACCAAATATTTTCTGAGGTGGTACTTGGTGTAAAACGTTTGCGAACCACTGGGCTATACCATACAACTATACAATTTTATAATTTCTAAATCACACGAGGTCCCCAGATAATACTAATCCAGTGCGAATAGGGTTTAGTTGATTAGTTTTTTACATAGACTGGTCCGTTGTAGTGGATTCGTTTACCTCACTGTTGTGGAAATATCAGGGAATTTTAAAATTGTGATTTCAGGCATGGAAATACAGCCTTCAAAACATGGAATTGTGTCTAGTTCTGAAATATTTTATTGGCACATTGCACTAATATTCCACTCATCTTGTATTTACACTGATTCTTTCACATGTCTTTTGGTGCAATAAACAATCCTCAGCAGTTTGTCTTCTTTTTCCTTGCTCAAGACCATTCCAAAAGTTTATTTAAAATAACACTTTAAAATAAAATCTTTTAAATGTATTTTGAAATCTAATAAAAATGTAATTACTACAGTAACACTCTGTCTGCTTGAATATATTTGTAATGTCTAAATCTAAATACTGTCTAAGAACTGTATCATGTATAATGACTGCTGTAGCTCATATAGGAGTTCATTGTGGCAGAAACGGTATAATCAGACCCAGGTACATGTGAGAAACTCTTCTGTTTTGACTTGTTTTACTCTAAAAAAAAAAAAAAAAAACTCAAAGTAACAGCAATTTTTTAATTCATCGATAACTTTAATATGAAAATATAAGGCTCAGTCACATCAATTGAGATTTTTTTTTATTTAGAAAAATGTGGTGGAAAAATTGTGACCTAACTCGGATAAATGGAATAAAAATAAATAGTAATAAAAACATTATAAACATCATTGCTGAGCTAAGATGGACGCGAGAAATTTAAAAGTCGCTCTTCAAACCCGCAGCGAATGTGACGTCACACTGGAGGACACGTCATAAGGCGCGTTCTAACGGTCACTTTAGTTCAGTGAGAATCACCTGAGCAGAATCTCTTCTTCTGAGAGTTTGTTAACGGTGCATTTTGTTCTAGTGCTTTTCCTGCGATGGAGTGTGTGGAGATCAGAACCAGCAGTCC
Source organism: Gila orcuttii (assembly GCA_026230005.1). Lineage (NCBI taxonomy): Eukaryota > Metazoa > Chordata > Actinopteri > Cypriniformes > Leuciscidae > Gila > Gila orcuttii. Next base: position 1,935,959 of record JAPDVR010000018.1, read on the forward strand.
AGATTCAGCAGATGTTGAGCTGATGTCCAGTGAATCTGGAAGAAACACGACCGACCCAACATCAGCTTCTCCAGATCAAGAGGAGAACAGCCCGACCGGTGAGACTCAAACTAACGGTCAAAAGCATAAAGGAAAACTGTAGTAGCCGTACAGTACAGCCGTAGTAATAACAATAAACAGTGTAAATTTAACTTTTTTCATATACGGATTTTACCTAGAACAATATAATCCTAAAAAAAACTTTTTAGTTAGAAAAAATGGGCAAACATGCAGCTTGTTATTTTTCTTTGCTGCTAGTTCTGTGATTGTTAGTAGCTTTTGTCTTTATAGGCTACATCAACAGTAGTGGCCAAAACTGATGTCCGAGGGGTTATTTCCTCAAAATATGAGAATATATATATTTTTTTAAATAAGCAGTAAAATCAAAACACTAAATTTGGCTTAGGTTATTTATCTGACAAAACTATTTGGTAAAAAAAAAGGCAAACTACAGCTACAGGTTTTTATTTTACTACGCAAAGGAATACATAGAAAAACTAAAATCTGACAGGAAAAAGTAAACATTGACTAAAATAGATTCTGTTATTAATATTTGGTCGTTCTCCCTTGTTTTTGCATGTGTTCATCATTTCTTTGTATAAAAACCTAGAACCTAAAAATTATGTTGCACAATTTGTCATGTTTCATTGCGTTATTATCAGAAATAAATCAGTTGAATCCAAGGCAAGCACAACTATACAAAATACACACATTTATAATAATATTTAAATGAAGGGTGCAGATGTACATTTTCCTGGGCCGGACATCACTTTTGGCCACTACTGTATAGCTGTAATTGTTGTGATTGTAAGGGAGAAATGAAAAAGAAAGCGTGTGTGTGTGTGTGTGTGTGTGTGTGTGTGTGCGTGTGTGTGTGTGTGTGTGTGTGTGTGTGTGTGTGTGTGTGTGTGTGTGTGTGTGTGTGTGTGTGTAATCGGGTGCTGGGATGATTGGGATGAACATCTTGAACTGTTTTCTCAGCTAAAACTTTTTCATCCCATGTTCTTCTTTCTTCATGATGTCAAGCCTCAGTATTTACGGTTTCTTGTGTGAATGCGTTTGCCTTTCTTTAGAAAAGCCAAAGAAAAGGAAGAAGAAGAAAGGCATCTGTGCTTTCTTACAGAGAATAGGGAAGGCTGTAAAGCTTCCCACCCTCGGTTGCAGTGATGTCGATGTAGTGTCCACATTTCCCTACTGCGATCCCACGGATGTCCAGCAGGGTTTATCCGAGTTTGACTGGGCGTCATCAGTGGATCCGTGTCCATCTGGAGTCGAGCTGCCAGTTAATGCCGATCCGGATGATCCAGAGCCGTCGTCTGTCTCCGGTGAATCCCTCCTGGAGTTAATGTCTGTCTCAGATGTGTCCAGTGTTGAGATGTCACCTGAGAGCGATCCGGATGATCCCGAGCCGTCGTCTGTCTCCGGTTCATCTGTCCTGGAGCTGATGTCGGTCTCAGATGTATCTAGTCTCGATCTGTCACCTGAGAATGATCCAGAACCATCATCGGTCTCCGGTTCATCTGTCCTGGATCCAGAGTCGGCACCAGAGCTAGAGCTGATATCTGTCTCAGGATTATCCAGTCTCTCTAGTATCGAGCTGACACCGGACTTCAGTCAGGACCATCCCGACCCATCGTCTGTCCCGGGTCCATCGGCACCGGATTCTGAGATCCCAGATCCATCTGGTTTAGGGACAGCTTTTGGTGAGTCTATGGTCATTATTATTACTCTCACTTCTTTCATTATACCAAGTTGTGTTGTTTTCATCTTCTGTGCCTAATTATTAAAGTCCCCCTGTGGTCAATCATTTCATCCCTTAAAACAGTGGTTCCCAACCTTTTTTTTTCTGAGACCCCCTTTTTCCCAAGAAAATATTTTAAGGCCCCCTTCACATTTAATGATATTGTCGCTCTTGTAAGCTTGCAGCAAGGATGACAAAATATGTTGTTTTCAAACAAACGGTATGTTTACTACAACCAGATATGTTTATGCACAAATAATAGCCTATAATATTGAAAATACAATAACAAAAACATCAGTAGGCCCTTTGTAATTTAAAAACGTAAGCCTAGGAGAAGCCTATATTGGCCCTTTTTGACATGCAAAAACAAAAATATTCACACTGGTGTGTAGGTAAAAAAAAGAAAGAATATAGGCTATTACTAAATGACTGCTGTCTGGGGCCTCAATACTTGCAAGTTATTTGTGAGGCTTTATTTTTTATGTTTTTGGCGCTTTAGCGAGCGATAATAAACTTGCGTTTATTAACAGAGGCCCTGTCCCAAATGGCACACTCCGGACTTGTGGACTTCCTCAGAGTCCACACTTCGGTGACGTCATGTAGTGCAGACCTATAGGGCCCTTAGCGCGAGTCCACGAGGGCGCATTGAGAGGTATTTTTGGGACAGACTCGATCGTCACGCCGGAAACAGGAAGAAGGTCTCAGCTCAGACGTCGAAGCTGAATATACTTAAAGGTCATCTCATCAGTCCCTTTATTAGAAAAATATCACAAATATCATTAAAAAAAATTACAGTCTTTAGCATCGAGAACAGGATTTATTTTATTTTCTCAAATCTTATGTCCATGTGAACTACACAGCCTGCTTTTACAGTTCTATAATTGTATATGCCACCTGGGCATTAGAATAGATGTCATGGTTATGTAAATGATCAATACAGTTGTACATAATAATACATAATGTTCAATTTTAACACAAAATTAAAATGTAAATGAGTTTAAGAAAAATGTATAGGTTTCAATATTCATACTACGTTTATATGACTCAGTAAAGCCATGACTTTCGGTTCTATTTATGTAATGAATCATAATGCGATCGTATTATTTAACACGCTATAATTATGTTTGATATATCAACTACTGGTCGATAATGTTTGTATAAACTGTAAGTAACAACTGGTAAAATGTACGGCTATATCATAAAGCCATGTTAACAGTGTGTGAGCGAAATCTCCCCCCATCCGTTTTCTGATTGGCATTTCGCAAGGATTCCTGGGTAGTTAAAGTGTGTGGAGCCTGCATCTATGCGGGCTTCGCGGAAGACCGCTTCAAGGGTACAAAGGGGGCGCTGCTGAGCACACTTCAGAGCGTTAAAATGCTAAATGGGACGGCCTACGGACTCGTAGACTCGGCGAGCACGCGCAACTTAAGTCCACGAGACCGAAAGTCCTCATGAAGTGCGCCATTTGGGACAGGGACAGAATAATGCGTCTTTTCGGAAGAACATTGTAGCCGGAACTACTTCTCTCTGTGTACGTCTATGACGAGTCACGCTGGTACTGGGCTACTCCGCAGCGGCAGCGATCCGAACCAGTGTAAAATAGTCCCAATGTAAACAGTTATTATAGGTGTACCATAGTGGTTCAGGATAAGACAAAGACACGGATTGATGGATTAATGATGTACTCGCTCATATACATTTTGAACAGAAAAAAGTTAAGGACTTTTATTTAATGCTCACTGCTCAAAACTTTTCAAAATATGACGCGACCCCCCACAGAGCTCGCTGAGGCCCCCTTGTGGGCCGCAACCCCCCTGTTGGGAACCGATGCCTTAAAACTCATCTTTGATCACCAAAAAAAAGGCAAATTTAAACGTTTTTTTCCTTGGAAAAACAATCCGTCATGCCTTAAAATATCTTGAATGTAACTCGACACCCTTGCCTAATTTAGTATGCGCGACTCTATGAATATGCAAATGAGCCCCGCCTCCACTCACTCACTCAGAGATCCACTCGTTGACGATCACACGTTGATCTGATTGGTTACAAGGTAGTTTGTGACGTCAGAAACACCAGCGATTTCAAAGCGTGTTTTTGAGACTGTCTTTGGTTCACTGCAGTTTGAAGGAGAAAATACTCAGCAATGGTGTCGACTTATGAATTTACACATGATTTGTCTTAAAACATATTAATAACACCACATACACATATAAACCACATTAAAAGCTGGATTTTCACCACAGGGGGACTTTAAGAGTTTATGCTACTTTGTCTAATCCTTTTTTTAGACAATTAAGCTTCATGTCCCACTTTTCCAGTTGTCTCACCTTACAATTGTGTTCTTTCTTCATGATGTCTTCCCTCAGCGTTTGACTTATGGTTTGCTGAAAACCGGACAAAGAAGAAGAAGAAGAAGAAGAAGAAAGCCACGGGTGCGTTTCTCCGCAGGAAATGGAGGGCTATAAAGCGTTCTGTCAAATCTGCCTCAGACTGGTTTGCCGATGAGCCGGTGGCTGACCAGGATCCAGCAGATCTCAGGCCATTATCCGTCACCAGTCCATCCACACTGGATTCTGGGATACCGCCAGCTGTTGGTAAGTCTATTATTAGTCTACTGTCATTCTTTTCGTTATAGTTGTATTTATACTTTTGCCCTAGTCTGCTTTTTATGTTATTTATGTCCCCCTTTATTAGTGTTCAACATTCAGCATGTAGGAATCCAGTTCTATTTTATTTTTTCACTATAATCTACGGGTGGGAATCTTTTGGTACCTCACGATTCGATTTAATATCGATTCTCGATTTTGAATCAAATTTCGATTCGATATATGCAATATGATTGTAGTTTACTGTTTTGTAAATTCGTATTTATTGATTTGTAATTTGTAGATTCAGAATATGCTAAGTTTGTATTCATTGACTTCAAGTTTGCTGCTAGGACAGGAACACTTTTATTTTCCTGTTGGTTCTTGGGAATGTTGGGACATATGCTGGCAAATGTAACCTTACTTGCCAAATCACTTCCATTTGTTTTATTAATAAAATTAATATAGCAAGTATTGGAAGTAAATCATTTTTTGGTTCATTATAAATACTTTGCTTTAAAAGTACCAAGTAGTCATACAAAAAAAAAAGATGCAACAATCACAAGCTATTATAAGTCTATCACTTTTAGCCGTTTTATTGCCTTAACATGATTTGCCTTAGTCGTCTTTGTTCTGTCTGAACTTGGCGTGGCGTAATTTAATTTACTTTTCCATTTCTTTTTTTATTAGAAAAACAATCAAAAAGGAGTGTGAAGAAAGACATCAGCTCATTCATCCAACGAACATGGAAGACTATAAAGGTTTCCGCCTTTTGTTGTTACGGGGACGACACAGTGGACCCAGATCCAGCAGATCTACAGCCACGAATATCTGTCCTCTCCTGGGAGTTAACCGATCCAGGTCCATGTTACTTCGAGAGCACATGTGACCCGTTACCCGGCTCAAGCACTCTGGATCCCGCTGATTCCCAGTCAGTCAGCCTTGATTCTTCGCTTGATCCAAGTCTATCCGATCTTGTTTCAGAGTTATCGTCTATCCTGGGACCGTCCAGTCACGAGGTTACGCCTGTTCCCAGTTCATCCAGACTCAAGCTGGCCGATCCTGAGCCCAAACCCGTCCCAGGTGCGTCTGGTTTATGGTCAGCTACGGGTGCGTCTACTGTCATTCATTCACATTTGTACCTAGATAGTATTTATGCTACTGGATTCTGATGGATCTAGTTTTTTTGAGCCACGTTATGTAGGAATCATAATCTGATCTTTTTTTCAGGAGCATTTTCCTCCTTTTATGAAGTGAAAGCAGTGCTGGGAATGGGAGGCTTCGGCACGGTGTGTGAAGGGACGCGTAGATGTGATGGCCAGAAGGTAATCTACTCTTGCTTTAATCACTAAACATCTGGTTTCTTGTTTCTTTTTTGGAAATGTAACATATAGATCATTGCTGATTATTTTGATCTGAAGAAACTGTGTTTTCTTGCAGGTTGCTATCAAATTTCGACCTAAGAAGTGCTTGGACAGGTTTATTAATCTGGTGAGTTGGCAAGACTTGCATGCATCTTTACATGCGTTCATTAGTGGTGCAACGGATCACAAAATTCAGAGTTCGGATCATTTACGTTTTTTGAGACACAGATCGGATAATTTTTTGGTTCAGCCAAAAAATGTTTTTATTTATATACATATAATATATACATCAAAAACTACTAGCCTAACTGATAAAGTTCAAACATTATTAAAGCGGCACTATGCAGTTTTTTTTAGCTTAACTGAACAGCTTCGGAGTTATTGGAATGGTTATATGACATCAGCTCTCGCGATGTAACGAATTGCTTTACGGCACTGCACACATATCAGAAGCAGAAAGCTAGGAAAGCATTGTCGGAGGAACAGAGAAAGAGGAAACAGCAGACTGACCGAGCAAGGAGTCAGACACAAGTAAACATCGGACCTGCGTTTTCAGAATGGAGAAAAAAACGAAGAAAGCGCGGTCGGAAGAGTCTAGAAAAAGGAAAGGAGAATCTGACAGCGCGAGGAACCGGACAAGAGTCCTACTCGCTCAGGCTTTCACTGTTAAAGTTGATTCCTGCGATTATCATGAGAACAGTTGTCAATATCTCACATAATTATCAGGACATAAATAAGCCTACACGTTGTAAATGGTGTAAATGAGCGCAATTTGCAAACTATTATGATAAATTGCAATAATCATGTCTAACGACATCATAACGGACATTGTTACGAAATAATGCGACGTACATGATGTAACTATTGATGTCATCTGGCATTTAGGCTCAGGTAAGCCTAACGCGGTAGGCTACTTTATTATTATAAAGTAATAAAGTGCAGAGGCCGTGAGTGCAGATACGCTCTGCGTGAGTGGTATTTACGACAGTAACGTTAAATACAAGTACTCTACAGTGACTCTAGGGGCGCTGTTTGACAAAAACGGAAGTCCTGCATAGTGCCGCTTTAAAAACAAATGAACAGTCAGTAATAAAACAAGAACAAATAAATACTAAATAATAATGTTACAAAGTCTAGCAGTAGTATTCAAGGAACAGAAATGAATAATTAGGCCGAAATGTAAACTAACACTATTTGTTCACTGTAGAAATTAAATATAGTTTCATCTTTGTTAAAGCTGTATTTTGTTGTTTTATTAACATTAATGACACAGACAACAGCAGGAATATTAGGCTGATGTCACTTTAAGACTTTAAACAGACAAACATCCGGTTTCTTTCTCAACTGTTCACTCATGACACATCCGAGAGAATACTTGCCGAGACGGGTATTTGGACATCATTTTGTGTGTGTGTGTGTTCAAGGGCAAGGAAACGCGAAAGAGGAATCAATTCGTTGTTCGAGCGCTTTCTGATATATCGCTCTCTCTCTCTCTCCGCGTGTGAGTCCAGATTTTCGCCAGGGCTCTCAAGTCTCACGCATTGGGCGTGAGACACACGCATTTCAACCCGTTCACACGCTCACACGCCACACCTTGTGTTTCTCACGCTGAGGAGTAAGGGAACTTGTCCCGCTATACAATTAATGGACGAGGCGCAGGCAAACGGAGGGAAGCGAGTTCATAGCATCTGTCTCGAGTTATTCAGAGTTAAATGCTAGCTACCAGCCAATCAGAAATTAGAATTAGTTGTTTCCGGGTAAATTATGTGTTCCCGCTGCAAGCACGTTCGTTACTAGACAACACGCGCACACACGGAGTGGAAGTTGAAAGAGCACGATCTGATGAATGCGGTTTGCGGACCTCTTCATTTTTTTTTTTTAACATTTTGATTTTACGATTCCTGGACGATATCTCTTGCCTGTGATCAAAGACAGTGAGAGCTGATGTTGAGGAGTATAGCCAAATTTGTGCTAAATTATTTTTGATGCATTCAAAAACTCTCCAACTGCTTTTAAAGGGGTCATCGGATGCAAAATACACTTTTATATGGTGTTTGCAAATAAATGTGTCTTTGCAGTGTGTGGACACAATCACCATGCAATAAAAAATTTTTTTTTTAATCCTCAAAAAGCCAAAAAGTTGTTGCTCATTATCATTTAAAGAGACATGCACCGAAACGGGTCACTGTGAACAGAGCTGTTTTTGAAGAGGTAAAAAGGGTGTTGTTTTACACAACCATTGAGAAATTTTAACCAAAGTATGTTACAAACTTTACATGAAGACCCAAAAGAATCATACCAACTTGTGGAAAATGGGCGTCCGATGACCCCTGTAAAGGTGACCGGTTTGGGTCTTGACATTCATGCTCAGTGCAAGTTGTTATGACAGAATGTTATGTACATTGAGCACTGATGTTCAGTTGGCTTGTTTGGGGTCAAATTTATTTTTATTTTTCAATATATTTGTATTTTTTAAATATAACTATTTATTTTACTTGGATGAATTTGTCTTTTTCTCAGATTTAACAATTGTTATAATTTCCATTTGTGCTGGTCAATTATGAACAATAGGCAAAATTGAACTGCTAGCAAAAATTGAAGAGAATTTGGTTGGGTCGAAGGACCGCTGCTGCAAATATTTGGGTGGCCCTAACAGATCTCACTCTAAACTTTTGCTAAAACTTGAGAGCCCTGTTTTCGCCCTTTTCTGCGTTTAAAATTGGAAAAACAAAACACATCCAAATTATAAAGTTTCACTCGATGAAGGTTAAATTTAGCAGTTAATCCTCGAATCACATGCGTGCCGAACCGTGGGGAGCTGATCCGTTGCACTTCTAGCATCTTTTAACACGTATTTGGGTCCAAAAGTCTGTGACCACATTGAAAATCTAGAAATAAACCAAGGTTTATAATTTTGATAATATAATTTGTAATGGAAAAATAGAATTAAAATGCCAAATTGAAGTGGTCTCAGACTTGTAGACTCTGCTTTATCAATATTCAAGTGAAAAGTCCCAGCTGATCTTTTGTCAAACACGTTTCTCCAGCCAGGATCCACCAAACCTCTGCTTATGGAAGTGGCTGTGAATCTGCTGATGCGCAAATCTCCGAAAAGCCCGCACATCGTGCAAATGTTGGATTGGTTCGCTGAGCCGGAACAGTTTGTCCTAATAATGGAGTATCCGCATCCGTGCGAGACCTTGCTCAAATTCTGCCTGCGCAACGGAGGTTCCCTGGACGAAGCCGTGGCCCGTGGATTAATGCACCAAGCGGTGCTTGCAGCCGAACACTGCGTCGACCGGGGCGTCTTCCACAAAGACATCAAGACCGACAACATTCTGGTCAACACAGAGACGCTGCAGCTCACATTCATTGACTTCGGCTGTTGTGAACTTTTTAAGACCTGTGAAGGTGAGTTAACCATTAGATATTGTACATTATTCAAGCTTATTGTTCCAGGGTTCGTACAAGGTGCTTGAATTTTACTTTTTGAAATTGAAGTCCCGGAAAACCCTTGCAAACAACCATATTTTTTAAAAGGTACTTTAAAAGTGCTTGAATTATTGAAAGAAAATATATGTGAAATTAGTGTTTAATTTTATTGATAAAACAATCTTTTCGTGCAGAATTAACGCTGAAGCCCGTCTGATATAGATATAGAGCCATTTCACATGGCTATAAGCTTGATATTGCTCATAAATATCCAAGTATATGATACAGCTTTCATTCTTCAGGTCAATCATATATTCATGAGAAAAAAAATCAGTTTGAATAAGAAAGCGATATCTTTGTCATAGTGTCCTGTCAGTGGTTAAAGTTACCACTGTTATTGCATGTATTTGTAACGTTTTGTTTTATTAGTTTATTTTTATTTATGCATTTACATTTTTTTAGAATTTGAAAGATAATAAAGTTATCTAATAAGTGAGATCTCTGATTGTAGTCCTGCAAAAACCAAAAAAGTAGTGCTTGAAAAGTCTTGAAAGTCCTGGAATTTTATTTTACAGTGTCTGTACGAACCATGGTGTTCCCACAATAGCATGTGTTGGATTGGATGCATTATCGTTTTTATAGGTTTGCTCAAATGTAATCTAAAAGTAGACTAATGGCTCACTGATGACTATAGCAAATGAAATGATCTCTTTCTCCCAACTCAGGTCGTGAATGGGCGGTGAGATCGACAGTCTGGTCTCTGGGAAGAGTGCTTTTAGAGATAGTGAGCGGATCCCAGCCCTTGAATGTTCTTCATTCCGGGAAACTTGATCCATTGCGGCCAACTTTATCCAAAGGTGAGATCACAACAACACTGTTAAACACACACACAATCAGGGAGTTAGTCAACTAAATATAAAAGTGGAGAACTGATAGAATGAACACCTAAAAATGATCAATGGATATCTACTGTACTGATGACAAACTAACAAAGAAGATTGTTCTTGTTTGTTTAATGTTGAATACAGTACTAAATACTATACAGTAGGGCTTTCAAAATGGCTTAAAAGCTCAATTCAAATTTTTCTTAAATATTAGCAAAATTGGAATTATATTTAGGGCTGCAACAACTAATCGATATAATCGATAATAATCGATTATGAAAATCGTTGTCAACGAATGTCATTATCGATTAGTTGCTCTGCTTACGTCACGGGGAGCATTTACTGGTGATTGGTTGAAACAGGCCTATCATGATGCGGCACACACGCACACACACGCAAGGTCTCTCTCCCTGTGCCGCTCTGTCGTGCGCGCGCTACACAGTTTGGACTTTGGAGCACTCTCTTCTGTCTCGCATGCGCTCTCTTGCTTGCACGCTCTAGATTCCAGGAGTTTGAACTAATTTGCGGGCATCAGGGAGCCGCTATCAATATGCGGGAGACTCCCGGAACTTCCGGGAGACTTGGGATGTCTGTATTTTGTCTAGGGCATCAGGTTGTGCAATCATTTCGCTCGCAACATAAGTGATGGATTAAAATAGCGCTACGCAGAAATAGGCTAAATTAAAACGGTGTTTAGAAAGTGAAGCACTAAATATAAAGGCAGTTATTAACAGCAGCAGTAAAAGATTGTTTTTTAGTCACTGTAGTCAGTGGCTTTCAGCGAATGCTTGTGCACTAATGCATCATTTTCTTGTCCTTTTAATCAAGCCTGTTTGCTGCGTCTCCATTCCGTTCTCTTTTTATAGCATTTGTCTTCTATTAAGTTTTAATTGTTTTACAAACGCGATCTACTGCGGCTCTACTACGTTCACACGCTTTTTTTCAGTCTTTCTATATTTATTTTAGCAATTTATCCTTATAATTAATTGAATCTTAAATAAAAATTAAATGAATTATGTACTTTACATGTTTTTGGTTTCTATCTTCACATCTGAACATGTCTGTGTAAATTAGTTTTTAACAAAAATTATGTTAAAACAATGTTGTATATAATTTAGATTTTTTTGTTTTGTCATGGTTGTCAACTTGCCATCAGCAATTATCATTAAAAACAATGCAAATATTGATATTAGTAAAACTCAATGTGTGGCTTTTGTACACTTTTACACATAAATACCATGATTAAGGGTTTTATTTAGTTGTAATAAACAAAAAATCAAATTGAAATTTTATCCGATTAATCGATTAATCAAAAAAATAATCGTCCGATTAATCGATTATGAAAATAATCGTTAGTTGCAGCCCTAATTATATTTATATAATACTTAGAGGAAAAAAGTGCTGTATTGTCCTGTAAGCGAGCGCAAATAAGCAAATATAAACCAAATCAAGCCTCACATCTTTTATTAAAATTAAATGCCATTCACTTTTTAAAGTATATTTTATTTAAGAACAATTGTTTGAAAAGTTAATGCAATTTCCTTAATGTGCATGCAAACTTTAACACAGATTAATGAACTACATGAACACACAACAGCAAACTGCCATTCAAAAACACTCACTTCTACTCACTAGGGCTGAACGATTATGGAAAATAATCTAATTGCGATTTTTTTAACCAATATTGCGATTGCGATTTAATATGCGATTACTTTAAGTTCTTTACCTTCTGTATTAGTCGACAAAGACAAGCAATAAATCATTGTACAGTAGGGATGGGAATCTTTAGGCAGCTCATGATCCGATCTAATTATTTTCTTATTAATTAATCTTAATAACACTTAACATATGTATTTAATTACATGTGTAAATATACATACTTTAAATATATAATATATATATATATATATACACATTTAATTAAACCAATTACACGTTAAGAATTTTAAATGGGCTATAAACTAATATAGCTTCAAAATATAAAAGCTAGTAAATAAAGAGGAAAAAAAAAAAAACATTGCAAGCAATAAACAGAGTGCTTTCGGTATTTAAAAGTAGCCTAGGCTGTCTGAACGTTTTCCATTCAAGAGCTGGAGTGATTTTTTCCCTATACGATAAGCTGCATTCACACTAATGCACATATCTCTTCTGAAATTGTAAATGTGTTTTGTCCTGTTGGTTTAAGATATAACTGACCGTGTTTACATTAATTTCGCGTCAAAAGCATTTTGAGATGCAAGTACATTTAACCAACGAGTCTCTCACAGCCGCATGCACGAGCACTTCACAAAGCGCGCGTAAGTATTTTAAAATGAAAGAAGCTTTCTCAGTGATTTTCATATTTTTAACATATAAGCCAACTGCATTCCAAAAGACATAAATAATGCCTTTGTGGAGCATTTGTAAGGAAAATTCCGGCGGCCAAGACCGCGCACTGCAAGAGTAACATCAAAGCGGCAAAACCTGTGCAATGAAGCCCGCGACTGTCCTTGTAATTCGCTTAAACCCCGAACTTTATGAAAGCTTATTTTTCGGAAGGTTCGAGCGGTGTCGTGTGTGTGTGTGTGTGTGTGTGTGTGTGTGTGTGTGTGTGAGTGAGAGAGAGAGAGAGAGAGAGAGAGAGAGAGAGAGAGAGAGAGAGAGAAATGAGAAGCAAGCAGAATACGGTTGTTTCTAAAGCACGCGCAGCGTCATCACGCATCTGTGTTTAAAAACTAAACTCAGACTCGAATCTGAAATTCTCTGAATCGATCCAGAATTGTTGGAGAGAGAATAAATATCACATACATAAAAAATAAACTGTTCTTTCCTGTATGCCAGACCTATGCGTAGCGTGCCAAGTTGATGCTTGGTCTTCAGACTGCTTTTCTCTCGCGTGTCACGTGACCAGTGTAATCGCAGCTTTTGCGGTTACAAAATCGCATTTCATCATATCGCGATATTATCGCAAATGCAATTAATCGTTCAGCCCTACTACTCACTACATCTACATATTGTTCGTCAAAAACACCAGACGCTCAACTTGTTTTGCATTCGAATGTGCAGTTTTTTTTTTTAAATTCGACGAATACTTTATATTCAAATTTTTATTTGACAGCCCTACTATGCATTATAGAAGCTATTTTCATACATGACAACATTCATCATCATAAAGAAGAGCGTACATGACTAACCAGCTCTTTCCTCTGTGAAAACTCGTACAGAATGCTGTGATCTGATAAAGCAGTGTCTGGACTATTATCAAATCAAGAGTCCAACGTTAGAGCAGATATTAGAGCATGCGTGGTTCGAGCAGGACTGAAGGAAGAGTTCAGAGGTCAGGTAGTGTAGCAGTGTGAGGGATGGCAGATAATAGGTAACTACATTAGACACTGGAAATCAGACCAAGGACCATAATGCACCTTCGATTCTTAATTACAGTGACCTAAAAATATGTAATTTATGCATGTAATATGTGCATCTTTAGTACAGGATACTGTTGTTACAGCGAGGAAGGGAAGGAAGGTGAAGCAGGCATCCTCATGAAACTCTGTGTCCATCAAAGCATTTCTTTCTTGAGGATAGCGGATTTTCCCAGTTGTTTTCAGTGGGAACCAGTCAGCCACTATATTGGAGGAGCGAGCAACTGGTAACATCCAGTGGTCGTCCAGCCCACTCCAAAAGCACATCTTCAACTCTCCCTCATCCCAGCGAACGACCCCCTTGATAAAAGGACAGAAGTTGGTCCTCGAGATGGAGAGAAACTGCTTCTCAATCCATATTGCTCTTTAGCTCCTGCACTTCGTTATGGCGGGACAGGCAAGAGAGGAGAAGGGGATCTTAAAGGGATACTCCACTTTTTTTGGAAATAGGCTCATTTTACAACTCCCCCAGAGTTAAACTGTTGAGTTTTACCGTTTTTGAATCCATTCAGCCGATCTCCGGTTCTGGCGGTACCACTTTTAGCATTGCTTAGCATACATCATTGAAGTGGACAAGACCATTAGCATTTCACAAAAAAAAGCTAGGAACTATACTCTCATTCCTGCGTAATAATCAAGAAACTTTACTGCCGTACCATGAGTGCAGCAGGCGCAATGATATGATGCAGCGCAGTTGACGGAAGGTAGCCTATTTCCAGGCGCTGCATCATATCATTGCGCCTGCTGCACTCATAGTACGGCAGTAAAGTTTCTTGATTATCCCTTTAATTGCAGCAGTTTACTTTTATTATTAACAAAGGCAATCCAAAATCATGGCGTGTTGGGGGAATCATAACCGTCTTACATGTTACAGTAACGATAATGTGTGTTAGTGAGGCCAGTGGGGGGCGCTGCTCACCCTGTGGTCTGTGTGGGTCCTAACGCCCCAGTAAAGTGATGGGGACACTATACTGTCAAAGAGCACTGTCCTTCGGATGAGACGATAAACCGAGGTCCTGACTCTCTGTGGTCACTAAAAATCCCAGGATGTCCTTCGAAAAGAGTAGGGGTGTAAAGGCCCTTTCACACCGGACGCGTAACGAAAAAACGAAACGGAAAAGCGAATAGTTCGCGTGCGAATAGTTCGCGTCAAAACCATTCACATCAGCCGCGACGCGAATTTGCTATGTTCAGAGCTTCAACATTCCAAAACTTTCGCGCCGACAGCTGAGAAAACACGGACACTTCATCATCATCATCAACCAGTGAAGACGAGCTTTTCGTTTTCTTTAAAAGACAGAAAAGAAGGTTTTGTGTGCACCCAATCTTAAAGAACAGAGAGTCTGAAGGGGAGTAGGCCTATGCTAATCTTGTAAAGTAGCTAAAACTTTGCCACAAAGAACCGGCCAAAGTATAGGATTATGTATTAAACATTTGAATTGTTTATTAATTAAGTGTTTTCTGTCAGTTTTCGGTATGAGACGCGCTCCAGTTCACTCGCCGGCTCCTCCGTGTCCTAATTATATTTTCTACTGTTGCTTCTTATTCCTATTAATCCAGGCAATTTGTTGATGAAACATTGATTAAAATTAAGATACAATTTATACAAAACGAAATTCACTTTAATGAAAGGCTTTCTACAAAACAAAACTTAGTGGTCAAAATTATGTCTGACCCATTCCAAATGTTTTCGATATATTGGGCATCTTATGATCCTTACTCATCTCATGCGGTTCCCTTTTCATATAGATCATCAACATAGATGAAATTAAAAAAATAGCATTATATTATTTAAACGTAGCTATATATGAAACGTATGTTTTGTTTGAGTTTTTTATAGGCCTATTTAAGCGGCACCCCGCTCTGCTTTATTTTACGCACATGCTCTGGTGTGTGGCCTATACATGCATGCAAAAATAATATGAAACACACAACCATGAATGTTGAAAATATTCCAAAATCAATTATTTCCCTCCTAGTCAAAAATATTATAAATCATCAGCACGCACTTCATCAACTCACCGGAGACACCAACTATCCCAGCTATTTTATCCCATTCCTCGTTCTTTTGTAACTGGTCCCTATAAGCAAACAACCCAACTTCATGTCATAAATGATAGGGTATGCGTGCGTTGAGATGCGGAATAGGCAATATAAAAATGCTGTCATTATAAAAGGTTTCTAGTTTCAATGTATTGCTTGTTTTTAGTTTACATTTCATGTTGTGACACTTCTCTTCTCTCGCACATAATGCTGCTACGTCAGAGCAGCCAAAGCGTCAACAAGCTTCGCCTTTGTTTCCTTGTATGTGATTGGCTGAAGCCTTTTCTGTCGCCGCAAAAGTAAAAAAAAAAAGCGAAAAAAATAAAACTTGTTTTTTCGGCCCAGCACATTCGCGTTCGGTGTGGAAGCACTCATTACACAAACAGCTGATCAAAAAATAAAACTATTGCGCGAATTATTCGTGCGTCAAAATCGCGTCCAGTGTGAAAGGACCTTAACCCTGCGTCCTATCATCCCCATATACACTGATTGGCTTCATCACTGTCTCCTCTCCACCAATACGCTGGTGTGTGGCGGGCGTTCTGGCACAAAATGGCTGCCAACTAAAGAGGCAGGGCTATACAAGAAACCAAACACGAAACAGGTGTTGAACATAATCAGTAACCATGGAAACAGACAAGACCTAATGAAAAACTGTAGCGGTGTTTGAAATCGCCCCCTATACCCTCATTCACTGTTCCCTACATTACTACACTAATATATAGTGCACTTGAATGAGTGAATGTAAACGAGTGAGCAAATTCTTTTGCATAGTTTGTGCTTTTTCATTAGAGAACTAATGAAACAGGAACTACGACTCCTACAAACTAAAGTCCATTAAAAAAAAAAACTGATTTATATCATTTACAAACTTGAGACAACTCACACGCTAGACCAGCAATTTATTTTAAAACAGCCCAAATTTGAATGTTATAAATGAAACATTAATAAAATATATTAATAATAACAAAATAACATTCTTATTGTATTATTGTTGCAATAGCTGATTGTTTTCTACAGCGTAAATAACTAATTTTATTAGCAGAAGCTTTAGTTAAATCTTATCTCTTTAAGTAGGACAATAAAATAATTACAACTGAAATAACTATTTAATATCCATCTATTTATTTAATAAGTGTACAGTAATTATGATAAATAATCTTGTGACTCAGGGGCCGTTTACACGACAACGTTTTCAACTTAAAAATGAAAACTTTTTATGCGCTTTGGCCTTTCATTTACAAACGGGTTTCAAAGTGCAAGTTTTTGAGAATGATGCTGTTATTGTCTCCGTGTAAACTACAAAAACAAGAATTTCTGAATACGGTGATGTCATGCACATGCGTATTACATGTTCAGTCTGTAGTGTTTTTTTCACAAAGTGACATCGCCATCTACTGGTCTGGCAGCAGAATGCAGCGCTTTTAATCGTTTTCGCGAATGAAAACTGAATGGGGATTGTTTGTACGCGAAAAACGCAATTGTTGTCGTGTAAACTTACCCTTAATCATGAATATTGTATTGACAAACAGTTTTTAAACTCTGTACATAATGTAGTTAAAATAAAATTGTAGGGGTGTAACGATGCCCTCATGTCATGTTCGATACATATCACGAGACTGAACTCACGATACAATATTATTGCAATACTCCATCAAAATTTAGCTGAAAATACAGAATTATTTTAGACGAATATGCTTGTGCTCTGTCACTGACTAGATTTATTTAAAATAGTGTAGGCCACTTTTTAATGGTAACATCAGATATTTGGCATTATGAGAACCCATAAATATCAACATTTTATACAGTAGTAGCTACTGACACTACAACTTGAATTTTTTTTCCCCTCACAATTTTTTATTTTTATTTTGGGTGAACTATACACAATATATATTGTTACTATCCACGATACATATTGTTGCATTTTTATATTGTGATATATTGTAACACGATATATTGTTACACCCCTATAAAATTGTATTAAAATGAAATACAATTAAGTGCACTTCTTTTTCACTAGCAGCCTTTAGTGAATGTTTTCCTTGTTGTTGTCCGTTTAAGATGTGTGTCATTAATGTTGTGTTTGCTGCAGCTCCTAGGGGTCCGTATCCCAGATCACCCGTTCATGAGACACCTCTGTCAGATGTGTGGCGAACCGCTCGCGCTCACCAGCGCTAACGTCAGCGCTCACACCAGTACGGTTTCTGCTAGCGTAAGCACAGACTCCACAGCTCGCAGTGCTTTCTCAGGGGCTTTGGTCTGAGTTTGACACGTGCGTGTGACCCCGTGCGTTTGACACGTGACCCCTGACATGACTTTTGGTGTATACGCCGCGTTTGGACGCAACACTACTTTAGACCCATCCAGCGCATTAGGGATGTACTGACAGCGCATGGAGATCATCAACGTGTTTTGCTGATGCCAGCACCAGCAACAGGGCTGTTTTGTAAGACAGCATTTTTAGACCCAATGATTCTAAGGGCTCAAATGGGGGTCCACACATAGCCTCCAAAACCACAGTCAGATCCCATGATGGTGCCATCGACTTTGTGACGGGTTTCAGCCGTCTCGCTCCTTTAAGGAACCGAACGGCCAGTGGGTGCGCGCTCGGCGCGGACCCATTATTACCCTCGTGACAGGCCGAATTGGCCGCTAAGTACACTTTTAGAGTGGAATGTGAGCGACCTTCCTCGAACAATTCCTGGAGAAAAGTCAATATTCCTGCGATCGGGCATTGACATGGCGATATTGACTTTTGTCCGCACCACTGTTCAAATATGCGCCATGTCGACGCGTAAAGCCCCCTCGTTGAAGGTGCCCTAGCACTCTGTATCGTGGCCACAACATTGATTGGGAGATCTGCCGCTATTAGATTTTCCCTCTCAGTGGGTAGGCCCATAGATACCACAATTCCGGTCGAGGATGTAGAATCTGACCTTCTGCTTGGGACAGCAGGTCCCTGCATTGGGGAAGACACCACGGTGTCCCTGACAGCAGCGTCATGATGCCTGTGTACCACGTTTTCGTTGGCCAGCACGGGGCCACTAAAATTAGTGACAGACCCTCCTGGCGTACTCTGTCCAGAGTGGGCTGTTTCAGGTCTACCGGCGGAAACGCGTACAGCAGAGTTTTGGGCCATAAATGAGACGGCGCGTCCACCCCCAGCGGGGCGCTGCTGTCTGTTATCGAAAAGAACAGCAGGCAGTGCGTGTTTTCCCTGGACGCAAAAAGATCGACCTCGGCCCTGCCGAAACGATCCCAAATCTGTGCCACTATTCTCGGGTGCAAACGCCATTCCCTGACCTGCGGTCCTCCCCTGGATAGCAGGTCTGCTCCGCCATTCAGGCGGCCCGGCACATGCACTGCCCTGAGCGACGCTAAGTGTTCGCTGGCCCATATTAGGAGTGTCTGTGTTGCAGCAATGGAAGAGAGCGGGTGCCCCCTTGTCTGTTTATGTACGACATAACAGTCGTGTTGTCTGTTCTGACTAACACGTTTGCCACGTAGACGCTGCACAAAGTGTTTCAGTGCCAGAAAAACTGCCTGCAACTCCAAGTAATTTAGAAGACGCTCCTTCAGTGCTGACGGCCATTCCCCTTTTACGGAGTTCCCCTGACATAGAGCTCCCCATCCATGTAGTGACGCATCTGTCGTCACTACTATACGTGACGTGACTCTGCCTAGGGGAATCCCCTCTGTCAACAGACCCGGGGATCCCCAGGGAACCAGAGCCCGGACGCACGTTGGCGTTATCGTCACTTGTCTGTTTAAATGTCGTGTGACATTCAGACCAGAGCTCAGCGCCCATCTCTGGAATGCACGCATAAAGAGGAGACCCAGCCGAACAACTGCTACTATTGAGGCCATCAACCCCAGAAGCCTCAACACTGTATGAAAACGTACTCGCCTTCCCAGTCAAAAGAGACCCAGGCAGCTGCGAAATTTCTCGGCTCTTTGAAGTGACAGCATAGCTGTGTTCTTTACCGAATCTCTCTCTAAACCGAGATATGAAATCCGCTGATATGGAACCAGGGAGCTCTTCTTAAGATTTATTAAAATCCCAGAGCTCGTAGATGGGACACAAGGGCTTGTGTTTGCAAAACTGCTTGTTCCCTGTTGTCCGTGGCCAGGAGTAGATCGTCTAAATAGGCGAATACCCTCATGCCTTGATGACGCAGTGGAGTCAGTGCCGCTTCTGCACACTTCGTGAATGTGCGCGGCGCTAGGGACAACCCGAACGGCAGGACCAGAAACTCGTATGCAGTCCCCTCCAAGGAGAACCTCAGAAATTTTCTGTGATCCGGGTGAATTGTGACATGAAAGTATGCATCGGTCAAATCCACCGATGTGTACCATTCCCGGGGACGCACCGATCCAGGTTGACAGCGAGGATCCCCGGCATGACTGGGGAAACCCCCCACCTCTCTTACTGAGCATTGCTGGATATCGCATATCTCTGCATTTACCCCTTTTGACAATACATGGTTCATTTTCGGTGATTCTAAAACATTTTGATTGTTCTGACAAATCAATACATGAGGCATCTTATGATTGTTTTGACAAATCAACACATGAGGCTTTGTATGCTGAACACAACTGTTCTTTATTGAAAATTTAAAGTTGAACCCACTCTTTTGCAGGGTTTCTTTTTCGCTGAGAGAAGGCGGCTGCCTCCATGCCGATGATCCCCCCTCGACTGCGAGCTAGGAATTTGGCCGTCCCCTCCTTCCTGCGGAGACAAATTTCCCTTTCTCTGGTGGCGGGCCCTTCTTTCCCGACCCTACCTGCTGTTTAGGATGTGTGTGCGCTCACCCAGCCTCCCAAGCGTTGGGCCTAGGCGCTGTTGCTGCAGCGGGCCTTTTAGCTGGTGGTGGTCGAGAAGACGACCTAAAACTTGGCTGTGCAGCTGCCCGTGTTGGTCTATTATACCTTCTAGGCATTGAACACCTGAGAGATTCCGCCTGTTTCTTAGAGTTCTCAAAACGCGCTTGAAACGCGTCGAGACCCTCTCTGAATAGACCCGTCGTGGAGATCGGTGCGCCGAGGAATGCAGAGTCAACCATAGATGACACTGAGCCACCACTGTGCTGGCCATCGCATGACCCAAGGATACTAACGCGCAACGTGTTGTACGCAGTATGTAGTCAGCCGTGGATCGCACCTCCCCCATGAGCTCGTCAACCGGTCTTCCCTTTGACACGACCTTGCTCAGTTCACCCAAGCAAATAGCCTGATAAGTTTGTAGCAAGGACTTAGTGCTCAAGGCTCAAGGCCGTGCCGACCTGATCACCATAAATCCTGCTAAGTTGCCTGTACGAGAACCTACACGGTCCTGACGGAAGAGTGGGGATGCTTGCAATACCGCTGTTTTGCATTGGAGCCAGGTATGTCGCAAGCGAATGCTCCATTGGAGGGGCTGACATAAACCCTGCTTCTTGTGCTCCTTCGAGGTCGGTGAACTTACCCATCCCTGGCACCGGAGAAAGAGAAGACATGGGTTTTGACCATGAAGCTGTAAGCTATGCCAAACAGTCAGGGTAAAGCGGCAGATGCGTCCTTGCCACCGTTTGTACCTGCGACAAATAGAACCCACCGAAAGCGCGAGTTTTTCTGAACCGGGGGAGGGGCTGGCCACTCCACCGACAGCTTTGCTGCTGCCCTCCGATATAGCTCAATGAAGGGCTCCTCCATGAACTCACTTCCACCCGCCGCCCCAGAAGGTGAGGGGGAAGACGCGACCTGCCCCGGCTGGAAGTTATCATCAAAAAATTCCTCGCCCGCTTCAAGTGAGACAGAGTCCTCCTCTCGACACTCCAGTTCCTGATTAAACCCCGGGGCTATCCCGGGAACATCGTCAAAATCGTCCATGACTTCCCCGGCTTCCATACGGCCGCCCCAAGTCCCTGTGGCTTCTTCAAAGACGGCTAGTGCCGAATCGGGAACAGCACCTGAAGACAGAAGCGGACCGTGCCTGTCCGCTGTACCATCGAGCACTCGCTCAACAAATGCTACACACCGCTCAAGTGTAGAGCGACGAAGCTGCTGGCAGTGTACACATGCTGCGGGGTTGGAGAGAGCCAGCTTGGCGTGGACAATCCCCAAACACACCGAACAGTGCTCGTGAGTATCTTTTTCAGACAACAAGTAGCCACATGTCATTGGACATGGGCGAAAATTCTTATTTTTAGCCATTTTCTTGCGAGAAAAAGATGTATTATCTTTTTTTTAGCAATGCTAAACTTAATGCTTTTCACACTTTTCTCTGTTTGCTTTTCGACAGGAAGCACCACCGTGGGTTTTTCCTACGAAACTGTGGCGTGATGGCGTTCTAGCAGCACGGTGAAGAGCTGAAGAACAAAGGGAATGACGCACTCGACTGCATTTATATGCAGTGGGCAGGTAGCCCCGCCCACGTCATCATGCTTCATTGGCCTTTCAGGCGTGAATAAAGGTGTCTTCAGCAGATGGCGCTAGAGCGCGATATCCCATAGTAATGTGTTGTACCGAGTTGACCGACTGAATGGGAACATCTGTCTCATTCTTGAATGAATCAGCCGTTTGAACGAATCGTTTGATTTAATGAATCAATGACTCACTCATTAAGATGGTCGCCTGCCACCGCCTACTGGCGGTTTGGTGTTATGTTTAAAAGTAGTATAATTCTTTCCAACGTTTCTTATTTGTATATTTAAATCAATTTCATAACATTATTTTATGCAATTGTAATTTTTCAGTGTAAATGATTTAATTTGATAAGCCCTACCTAGGGTACACTTTCTTTATTCCACTCCGCTCATGTTAATATAAAAATATTCGCCAAGGAACACTCAGGTAAGATGACGATCATGACCTAACATTAGAACAGCCTTCTATCTGTACCGTTTTGACTTCTTTGCTCGCTGTTTTGCTTTTATTCTCGTGCACTAACTCTTTCACTAAGCTGAACAGCCAATCAGAGTTCTCTCTTTCCCCGACGCCGATTCAACATGTCGAATCGGCCGAAACAAAGCCGACGAGGTCCAATTTCAGCCGACGGTGCGGAACACACTGAGGAAACTTGGTCGGCCGACGCACAAAAACTGCACGACGGCCGACCGTCGGCTTGGTGTGTTCCAGGCTTTAGGTGTCCTATTAACAAAAGCTCCTCTCATCCCACTTGACAATGTATTGATGGCTTTATACTCTTAAAGCACATAATTTCATTTGGATTTTTGTATTAAGCCAGCATGATCCATCTGTAACATTAAAGGAATAAAATACTCAAATGTAGTTCCAAACCCTACGACTTACTTTTGCTAAACACAAAACAGACTTTAATGCTTAAAAAAGCACCCATAAAAATAAAGTGTTAAAACAAAGTAGTTTATGCGACAAAAATCACTTTGAATGATAAACAGTTTAACTCACACAATATAGACAGTTTGAGTATATTGCAAAGAGTTATTTTCAAATTAAATAGATGAAAACAGCATTTAAAGGTGCAGTGTGTAATTTTTAGTGGCATCATGTGGTGAGGTTGTGAATTGCAACCAACAGAAGTTACGGTGGCCAACAGGAAGTGATGTCGTTGTCTGAGACAGCAGAGAGTAGCCAGTTAAACAATGAGGTTTCTTTACAAAGAAAAATGAAGAAATTATGTTTACTTTATTATTCAGTAAAACGACATGTTATTGCGAATATTATTGTTATTAAAATAGTGACGAAACACGTTTGTCCGTTTAGGGCCACTGTAGAAACATGACGATGTAAGGGACCCGCTAGGGCTGGGCGATATGACCAACATCCCATATCACGATACAAGTAATCTCATATCCCGATAACGATATATATCACGATATAGTACATTTTATGTAAATTCAATCAATTAATAATTTATGACCACATGGAAAGGACTATTTCTTTTCTACATTTTAAAGTATATGTATTAAAAAATGTACTCATTCATATGTGATTATTTTTCAACCTTTATTTAGAACTTCTGGGCAAATGTTCGATTAAGAATATAGAAATATAAAATATGAATGACAAATAAAACACTTTCAAAATCAAATGATTACAGACCCAACATAAAATATATTGCTATATAAAATGCCAAATGTAAACGTTGTACTTTCAAGCTTAAAATGTAGCAGCAATCAGGGCTCCGAACCGGTTCAATGACCGAAAACGAAACGAAATTGACAGGAACATTACCAGAAATGGGAAAAAAAATCTAATATAATCGTTCTGAACAGAAACGCTTATTTGAAATGGCCATTAACTGGTTAATAACGTTTATATAACATTTTATCGTTAGGTTTAATATTTCAATTTGCCAGTCAACCAATCACGAATTCAAATAGTACAGACATGTGCAAATGTGATATTGACGCATATGTTTAATATGATGCATACGTTGCTAGGTTACCAGAGAGTGAGTGCCTTTGTTCATGCAACCAAACTTGCTTCGCGAAATGGTTTCTTCCGGCAAAGAAAAAAAAAAAATCAAACGTTTTATCGAACACATTTTTTATTGATATTGATTACGTGAGACTTATCGTTTATCGCCCAGCCCTAGGACCCGCGGTGTGTGTCGATAGAAATGGCTCATTCTAAGCTAATAAAAACATAACGGTTCATTATGCAATGTCTTTATACATCATTAAAAACAGTTATGTATATGATATTGCATTTCTGTCAACAGATCCTCCTAAATATTACACACAATGCACCTTTAAATCCAATATAGACAAAAACAATACCAAAACAAACCATTCAAGCTTCATGATATCATGGTCATGAGACATGAACCAATGACTGATATTACCATTTTAAATTTGGTCCGTTTACAATGAGTTAATTTTTAACAATATGATGTTACAAAATATATACCGGTATTGTAAATGAGGTAAAAAAAATAAATAAAAAAAAGTAGTACTTTCTGAGCTTTCCGTTAAAATCAACATCCTCGTCGGCTCTGAAAATGATCTCTCGGGAAAGGTTTAGGAGCGCACATCACATAAATATCGTTCTAAAACACAATGATGTTTTAAAACACACGTTGTAAATGGGGTTAAACACTTACTTCTGGTATTACCCTACTAAACGCCAGTGAGGGAGTGGCGTCACTCTCACCACCTAGGAAAGTAACACTCATTAGCACACTTGAAAAGAAATGCAAGTAGCTTAGAGGATGAATTATTGTATTAAAGTTAAAGTGACCTGGGTTGTGTGTGTCTGCAGCACCCCTGGACAGATGCCAGCCTTGATATGTTGGGCTGTGAAGAGGTGAAAACGGCATCTTCCCCACAACAAGATCCCTCGCACCAGCCCATCCTGAAGCCTTCAGTAGGTTGAAGGATGTGTGTGTGGTGCATGATTACATCGTTTGAGACGTGTCTCGTGTTGGTTCATGATTCCTCAGGAGCATTTGTGGTGCTCTCTCTCCGGCCACTCTCCTTGATGATCCCAGTTATCCCAAGTATTTTGACTAGGGATCTTTTAACTGGGAAGCCATGGTCTGCCATCCATAAAATAAAAGAAATAAGGGCCTGTTCCTCTGTAGGTGTCAGGGCCGGATTAGGATGAGGGTTGTGGGAATATTTATTTTGTAGTCCTGTAGTGTTGTGTTTTTGTGCTCCTGTCCTCACTTCATTCTCTATCTTTTTCTTCCTTGACATCTTCTGCTTTAACGTTACTGACTGTCCTTTAAAATTATCATATGTTATTTAGCATTATTAATCACGTTAACTTAAAATTATATATCATTCTAAAACTGTGTGAATAAAAACAATTTATAATCAATCATTTGATG
This sequence comes from Gila orcuttii, assembly GCA_026230005.1. NCBI lineage: Eukaryota > Metazoa > Chordata > Actinopteri > Cypriniformes > Leuciscidae > Gila > Gila orcuttii. Next base: position 1,961,241 of record JAPDVR010000018.1, read on the forward strand.
TATGAAATCTTATTAAATATGTGTGAATATCCTATCACTGTGTTTAACTTTAAGTTAAATAATGTAAGTTACTTTTTATAAAATGTTGGCTATGAAATAACATCAAAATCAATTGAGTTATAGTTAATGTTTCATTTGTTAAATAATGTTAAAATATTCAATTCAATAACTTAATTGACCTTTTATGAATATAAACATCACTGCACTCAGGATAATGGGCAAACAACGTCTGTGATGATTAAGTTCATATTAAGTTGACCATAATCGTTTAAAAATTCCCATTTCAAAGCATTTATTCAACAATAAGGTTATTTATTTCATAAACTGAGATGCATAAATTAAATCGAAATGTACATTTTCGCTGCTCTAGGCATCGTTCAGATTGTCAGTCCAAATCCGATTTGAATCGGATCTAAAATGATTGATGTCCACACACAGTGTATCGCAACTGTTCAGATCAGGGTCCGGTTTCACAAAGATACACTTTGACTATGGCTTAGATATAGTAGATAGTCAGACTTCAGATAGACATCTAAATCAGACCGTTGCACAAAGCACTGAAGACTCTGACTATCTTAAGTAGGACTACACTGCAGTGCATTCTGGGTAAAATAAGACACTTTTCAAAACAAAAAACATGGCGGATGGAGTAAGCGCATTCAACCGCTCAGTGCAGTTTACCCAGCGGAACATGTGTGTGTTGGAGGAGTATAACATTTACAAGGACATTTTACTTGGGAAATTTAGCGGAGAATGTAGTAACAAGAAGAAATGTTTAATTTGGAAAAAGATTGACAGTTAACAGCGTTAATCCGACCGTTGAGCGTTAAAGACGTACAGAAAAGAAACGTCTTCATTATTATATATTTCCAGTATTACTGCGATCCCTAAAAACCCTTTCCCTCCTCATATCTCTCTCCATAACCCCGTCAGCAAAACACAAATTATGAGCATTTTCCCTTTTCTTTTGGCTGTTTGTAATGTAACTGATTGTTACTGCTGGTTGCCAAGGTAACAGAGTCTTAAGGTGATGATACACAGGGCAACTTTTTGAGCAATGTTGCCGTCAACAGGCAACCAGATGAGACACAGGGCCCACGACAGACCTAAATTATCCAGATAGAAATGTACTGCCCATTTTCAATGGGAAAGAGCCCAAGCAACATTCGCTCTGCAAGATTGCCCAGCAACATTGCTCAAAAAGTTGCCGTGTATCATCACCTTTAGACCTGAGTTAGCCTGGGGGTAAGGTGTCTAATTTTTTTGGTCTAAATTAAGTCAGTCTTTATTTTTGTGAAACAGTCTAACTTGCATTAGACTAGCCTATGAGCAAATTTTAGACTTGTCTAACACTATAGACCGGTCTAAAATAGCTTTGTGAAACCGGCCCCCGATGTGTGTGTCCGTGCAGATCTTCTGTTTTCAGCAATATATCTGCAATGGTTTCTATGGCAATGACGTTGCGTTGGTAGGCAGTAGGCACGCGCCAAACACAACAACCGCAACATGGAGGGGTTTACAATAGAGATATTTAAGTTGTATGTACATGTTCAACATGTTTCCCATAACGTCTGACGGTTATATTTTATGTGGCGTGATAAAGTCACATAAATCATGCAAAATCCGATTAGATCGTTCAGACTGAGACGTTTTTCCAGAAATGCGAATTTAAATAGGACATCAAACCACAAATGAATGCAGCTTGAAACAGATTTGTAAAGATATTTTGTGTATGACCTGGAAATATTTATTCAGCGATCGGCGGTAATATTTCATCTATAGATTAGTGACGGCTGGTTCGTGAACGAATCGTTCTTTTGAACCGGTTCTTTTTAGTGAACCGGTCGAACCAGTACACTAAATCGGACTGAATCGTTCGAAACAGTTCGCGTCTTGCGTCAGCGCTGATCCACAAGTTACTCACTTTCAGACATGCCTGACAGTCCCTCCGAATCTAAATAAACCAATATCCCGGCGTATATTTTACTCCAGTAACTCCAACAATTCACTGAACCGAGACATTTTGGTGCTGACAGAAGGGATGAGCACGAGCAGCTGTTACTGCGCATGCGCGTACTACCGAACCGGACACACAGGTACAGCGGTACTCAGATCACCAGTACAGAACCGAGAACTGTTTCTTTCGGACACGATCGACATAATGAGAACTGATGAGTTGAGCTGATCATGCGTGAAATTTTTCTGAGGGACGAAATGTACGTTTCTTAAGTATTTAGTTGAACATCAGTAGGCTAAGTGTAACAAAATAAAACATGTTGATCACATAATTACTTTATTATTACTGTATTATTTTAAAGTTTGGAAACAATGAATGGATTGTAAAACTGTCAAACTAAACATTTATTATTATACTAAAATAATATTTTTTTAGGAACAGCTCATTTAATTTCTAAGTAAGTTGATATAAATCTTTGATGTAAACTCTTGCCAAGGTTTTAATGGTGCACTGCTGAACGTATTAAACATAATAGATACTGCGCATGCGTGATAGCACAGTCTCTAAAGTTTAAAGGGCATCTTGCAGGTAAAAAAAAACAACTAAATTAATACATAACCTTGTATGAAAATACCATATGAAAAGTTAATGCAGGATTTAAAATGTTTTAAAACAACATAAGGGCACCAATTTAGTAGATAAAGTGAGCGTTTCTTTGACTGCTCGTAAAAAACGCTTTTTTTCAGCATCGCGTCATTTTACGTCACACGAGGGAGTTGTATGTGTGCTCTGCGTCAGCTCAGTGCTGATTAGGTTGGTATTCAGTAAGAGCGGTCGTGAGTCAGTGTTTTCGGTAGTTTTTGTATTTTAATTTATCATCGTCATGGTAAATTCTAGGGGTGGTTAATCTGTCTGATTTCCCGATTCGATTACGATTATTGAAGTCCCGATTCGATTACAGTCGATTTCCGATTATTAACGATTCTCGATTAGCGATTATTGATTTTCCATTTCACAACAGTAAACGAAAATAAACTACAAAGTGATTGCAGTATTAAAAAAGTCAGCTGCTGAATTACTTAACTCTTTTATTGAGTAACAACAACTCAAGGCACTTTGTGTCGTGTAGTTATAACTTCAGAATTATTTGTATGTAGCTTATGTTCTTTAGAACACAGAAATGAATCCTTTAGGAAGTAGATCAGAACCAACATACTGTAGAAATTGGACAATTTTCTTCTAGAAAGACAAGGTGTTGTTCAGGTGGAGGAAGACTGCAGGTTGCAGTCGAAACATGTCAAGGTAAAGAAAAAGTTTATAATGCAGAAAATGTTTTGCATTATATGCGGTTAGAACAGCTGTCAGCAGCGCGTCCTCATCCATATCAAGCGCCTCGTCCCCTGAGGCGGCGGCAGCGCGGGCGGGAGGGGGGGCGGAGAAGGAGAGATAGACCCTCGAGGGAGTCATTCCGGCGAGCGTTTGCATCAGAAAACGACGGCAGTGCGGCTCGTGAGCGGCAGCTGCGCGTCTGTGAGGGGAGGCGGAGAAGGCGAGAGCGAGGCGAGAGGGTTGAATACTTCGAGCCGAGCCCGCAGGGTCGACATCGGAAGTGCGTCGCTGAGCTCACAAACCCCCTGAGGGCAAGAGCTGCGTGTTCCTGGCCCAGAGCGCAGATCACATGGCGGTCTCCGTCGCTGAGCGGGGCTCTGCACGAGCCGCAGGAAGTGCAAGGCATCTTGAAAAAGACGCTCGCTGCTCTGTAAGTTTTGCAAAAAAAAGATACGTCGCCGGATAGCGTAGCTCGCACGGATGGCTGAAGGTGGCGAAGACGGCCGGCTTCTTCAGGCGCTGTCCTAAGCTGGCTTTTTTTTAAATAATAAAAAATCGATTATGGAAAATGTAATAATCGATTCATACTCGTCCATAACATACTCGCGATTAATCAATAATCGATTTTTTTCACCACCCCTAGTAAATTCCTGCCTGAAGTGTGAGTGAGTATGCTATGTGTAGCACAAACGGATTCAGGCAGCATGCCTCAAATCCAGGATGCTGCGTTAGGCTGGCCGCGTTACATAGGCTGGCCGCGGGGCGAGGTCCTCGACCAGTGACCAAAACGCGCTCACCTCCCTACAACACAAGCTCTTCACCACAGTTTCCATGGGACGACACCGCCCACACAGACACCTGTCAAACACAGCGACACAGACGCTCACTAACTCCCTCTCCCGGTAAGCCTGACGGTGTCAATGACAATCAATCACGAGGAAAACTAGTTGGCACAATCAACAATAATCACACTGAAGACATGACCAGCCTACTCGGCGTCGGCTACGTTTGCAAACAACATTTTCAACGGAGAAAGAGGTAAAAGCTTAGAAATAAACACTAGGGGTTCACAGGTGGGACTGTCTAGCTAGCCCATAGCTAGCATAATATACCTTCTATTTATAGATCTTCTGACTAAGTTTAGGGTACTTATCTGAGCCAACGACATAATCACTATCACTAGATATAAAGAAAACGTTGACTTTCACTCGATGCTATTCACTGACAGTAAAAAAAAAAAAGCTGTTATTGTATGCACTGCTGTTCATAGACTACTAGCTCCAGCGATCATTGCTGCGTTTCTAATGGTAAGTTAGCAACTCACCAGGACACTCCAACTCTCCAGTCATTCTCCTCTGACCATGCATTTATTTATTCGCACGGGATAAGTATTACCTAGTGACCTCTAGTCATTTGTAATAATTGCGGAGTTTGTCTGAGATCTTAATCCCGTGAATCGGCCATGTCTGTAATTTGTAAAGTAAAAATTCCCCCGTAAATTAGCTTACCTACTACATTTTGCCGAACACCGAGGTCCTGTGATAATATTAGTCCCGTGCGAATCGGCATCTGTGGCTAATTTTTTGAGATAGGAATTTTGGGTTTTCATGAGCTCTATGCCAAAATCATCAGTATTACAACAATAAAAGACCTGAAATATTTCAGTTTGTGTGCAATGAATCTAAAATATATGAAAGTTTAGTTTTTATCATTACATTATGGAAAATAATGAACTTTATCACAATATGCTAATTTTTTGAGAAGGACCTGTATATTAAAACACACCTGACATGCCAACTTGAATGGAGATATGTCTCCATGACAGCTTTTCTGCCGATGTCCCTATACGACCTCAAACTTGTATCATAGAGCTCAGGAAATTCTGATATACACAGTTCATCCATTTTGATTTCCGTGTTTGTTTGGATGTCCCGTTTCTATTGGCCGCGCTGGTAATCGTCACAGAGCGCAGCGGCAAAAGTTAAACTATTTTGAAGTGGTTGGTCCAAGATGGCGACCGGTGTAGACGTCTCATTCTGAGCTCCGAGACTCTGACTGAGTATTAATGTTTTGAATGTACTTTTTTGATACTGTTTATCGATAAATGAAGGAGTGATTGCTCTGTAATCCAGCAGTTATCGAATAAATTAATTTCGAATAAAAGTCCTTTTGCTTGTTGTTAACCAAAGTTGGTCAAAACCAGGACTCGCGTGCAGTGTGTCGTAGGCCTAAAGATGTCAAAGAGAGATGCCAAGAAGGTGAGAAAGGAAGGCTTGATAATGGATATAGAGGCTGAAAGTTCGTTCTCCGGTTTATGTACACCTCTTCCTGATACTCCCACAAAAAGCCCAAATCCTAAGAAAGTCTGCAACGTTACCAAAGAAGAGGAAACAGTTTCAAATGCTGACATCCTAAAAGCAATTAATGGCTTAAACGATCGTTTTTTAAAGTTTGAAGAAATGGTCATGAAAAATACAGCCGAGATTGCTAAAGTGCAAGAAAATGTGAAAGGGCTGGAAATTCAATGTAAAGGTACTGAGGACGCAGTAAAAAAGATGAGTGACCAGATGACTATCCTGAGGGAGAAACAAGAAGAGTCGGAGCGGTACAGTAGGAGATGGAATCTTCGTCTTCTGAATCTCCCAGAGCGCAGCAACGAGGATGTGAGGAAGGAGGTGTTGGAGATTATTGCGGAAATCATTCCAGAGGAAAAGAGCAAGCTTGGATTCATGGTGGACACTGTGCACAGGGAGAGGATAAAAGCACACGTCCAATCATCATTCAGTTCACCATGCGCACCTTCAGATTCAAACTATGGAGAGCTTCCCTCAACGCTGATGTTATGAAGAAAAAGAGCCTGAGGATGACTGAAGATTTAACCCAACAGGAGAGACCATGCAGAAATAAACTGTGGCCTCTTGTGAAGCAAGCGGGTGATGAAGGAAAGAAGACGAAATGGCAGGGGCCTGCTGTCATCATTAACAGTGTGAGACACACCGCATAACTTGTTAAACTTCCGTTAATGTGAGGTACAATTTTCAAATTAACGATCCCACGCGATCATAGGTTAATTTGCTCTTCTGGTAGACAGTTAAAATAGCAATATGTTCACTCCAATAGTTATATAAGAATGTTTAGGAGTTTATTGAGGTACTCATGTTCAGAGTTTTCTTCTAGGCGGTAAGCTAATCTTTATATTTCCTATCTCAGGTGTTTTCTTTTTTTTGTTTCTTAACTAGTTCTATAACTTTAACAGTCATCCAGTTCTTTATTTTTCCTTTTTTTTTTTGCATTATGACAGACTTCCGTTTTAGTTCCTTAAAAATAATATCTTTGAATGTCAGAGGGACAAATCAATCTTTTTATTCAGTAGACGAAAAAATGCTGATTTAATTTTTTTACAAGAGACTCATTCGGTGGATGAGGATGTGAAGTTTTGGAAAGCACAGTGGGGTGATGTATGTTACTTCTGTCATGCCTCTCAGGTGTCGCCATTTTACTTAATAAATTTAAAGGAGATATCATTGAAACAGTGACCTCAAATGAGGGTAGATGGATAGTCTTGGTTTTCAAATTAGACAATTCCTTCTTTATAGTTTGTAATTTATATAACCATAACAATACAGCTCAAGCAAAAATAATGTTTTTACAACTTTGTTTGAAACTTGAAGCCTTTAAAAACAAATATAAGGATGCACATTTGATTATTGGAGGTGATTATAATGATGCTCCAGATGATCTTGTAGATAGAGTACCGGTAAGATTAACTCCACATTCGAGATTCAAAAGTACTGCATACATTTGTGAACAACTAGCAATTATAGATGTTTGGCGTTTTCTAAATCCTGATATTAACGAATTTACCTGGAGCAATGTTAGTAGATCCTCTCAGTCTAGAATTGATCTATGGCTTATATCTCCATCCTGTCTGCAATTTGTGACAGAATCATCGCATAGATATGCCCCGCTTTCTGATCATAAATTAATTTCAATCCATTTAGCAGGAACAAAACAACAAAATGGTAATATACGTGGTTATTGGAAATTAAATAATAATTTATTAAAAGATGAGTTTTGTGATTTAGTAAAAAAAACTGCAAAAAGCATATTTGATAATGACGAAATGAAACCCATACAAAAATGGGAATTTTTCAAGTTTAAAATTAGAGAAATAGCAATTAGACGAAGTAAAGCGATTAAAAAAAAAAGTATAGCAAAAGAAATAAGTATTATGGATAATTTAAATATTTTGATGACTAAAAATAATCTCTCAGAGGAAGAAGAAACTAAAATGAAAAAATTAAAAGAGGAAATAGATAATATGTATATTGAAATGGCTGAAGGGGCATTTGTAAGGTCGCGAGCAAAATGGCTGGAGCAAGGGGAAGAAAATTCAAGTTATTTCTTTGCTTTAGAGAAACGAAATCGCAAGAGGAATAATTTAACTACTCTTAAAATTGATGATAACATCATCTCTAACTCTTTAGATATTTCAAGATTTGTGGGTACATTTTAGAGCAATATATATAAATCTAATATTCAATTTGATGATTGTGATAAATTTCTCGAATTAGTTAAAACATTTACACCAACTATATCGGATCAATTTAAGTGTGATTGCGAACGTCCCATTACTAAAGTGGAAATTTCAGAGGCTGTCAGTTCAATGAAAAGAGGTAAATCGCCAGGGAATGATGGGCTTTCAGTCGAATTTTATTTGCATTTTTGGGAAATTATTGAAAATCCTCTATTTGATTTATTTAAAGAATGTATCTTAAAAGAGGAAATGTCTGCGAGCATGAAGCAAGGTTTAATATGTCTTCTCCCTAAGCCTGATAAAGATCATTTAATTATAGAAAATTGGAGACCTATCACACTCTTAAATATTGACTACAAAATTCTATCGTTAATTTTTGCCAAACGGTTAAAAAGAGGTCTTCATGAGATAATAAGTGAAACACAAACAGGTTTTATGTCTAACCGTCACATTAGCTCCAATATAAGACTTGTTCTCGACCTGCTGGATTATTCTGATAACATCAATACTGATGCAATGATAGTATTTCTTGATTTTTATAAACCATTTGATACTGTAGAACATTATTTTTTATTTAAAGCACTTCAGATTTTTGATTTCGGACAGAAAATGATATCTGTAGTTAAAATGCTTTATAAAAATATTGATAGCTCTGTAATATTATATCCAAACACCACTAAAAGATTTCCTGTACTGAGATCAGTTCGCCAGGGCTGCCCTATTTCACCGTTTTTGTTCCTGCTGGTGGTTGAATTATTGTCATTACATATTAAACACGTCCTATTATTAAAGGATTGTCTATTTTCGGTAAGGAAATCAGAGTAACTCAATTAGCGGATGATACAGCTCTCTTTTTGAGTGACAAACATCAGATTAATAATGCTATAACTTTAATTGACCAATTCTCTGTTGCTTCAGGTTTAAAGCTCAACAAATCTAAATGTGAAATCTTATGTCTTTATCAGACTGATGAGGAAAAAATGTTTAACTTGCCGGTTAAGAAATGTGTAAAATATTTAGGTATTCATATCTGCAAGGATCACAAGGAACGCCAACAACTAAATTTCTCACCTAAATTGAAAAAAACTAAAACAATTCTAAATTTATGGCTTCAAAGAGATATTTCAATTTTAGGAAGGATTCTTTTGACTAAAGCAGAAGGGATTTCAAGATTTGTCTATCCTGCTCTCTCTCTTAATGTTCATGATTCAATATGTAAAGATATAAATACCATATTTACTAATTTTGTGTGGAAAAACAGACACCATCATTTAAAAAAAGCGGTGCTCTCTGGTTCTAAGGATGAAGGTGGATTTGAACTTTTGTGACTTAAATTATACCTTCAAGGTGAAATGGTTGAAGGAATGTTTAAGAGCACCTGAGTCCTTATGGTACTTTATCCCCAACAGTATTTTTAATAATGTAGGAGGCCTAAAATTTATATTGAAATGTGACTATAATATTACAAGATTGCCGCTAAAACTATCTCAATTTTATCAACAAGCTCTTTTGGCTTGGAAGCGGTGTCATTCTCACAACTTCTCTCCACATAAGTCCATCGTTTGGAATAATGAATGCATCACTAAAGGGAACAAGTCACTCTATTTGCAGAAATGGGTCGATAGAGATATCATCTTTTTAAAGGACCTTTTTGATGGTAATAATCAATTACTTAACTATGACTCCTTTCTCAGGGAGAAGGCATTCCCAATAACGTTTAAAGAATATAATTTGATTTTTAAGTCTATACCTAACGGCATATTAGAACTAATGAAAAATTATAATAAACAAAACGATATTCCTGGTGTTAATTTGACTCTTTATGTAAATGGTATGGATATTATGAGTAGCAATTGTACTAATAAACATATCAGAAAATGCTTTTTGAATGCAAAGAAAACAAAACCTCGTGGGAAATTTTTCTGGAATTCTCTTTTTTATGAGATTAATTGGCATGGGGCGTGGCTTGTTCCTTTTAGATTTTGTATCACAAACAAAGTTAGGGAATTACATTTGAAAATATTACACACTATATATCCAACAAACTTGCTTATTTCAAAATTTAAACCTGTTGACAATCTTTGCAGTTTTTGTAAGACAGAACAAGAATCGTTACCTCATCTCTTTTATGGTTGTTCATTCTGCATTACATTTTGGAAAAATGTTGAAAGTTACTTGTCATTTAAAACAAATAATACAATAACACTTGAAGGGAAACAGATTATTACATATTATGATTGTAGAGATAGAGGTTTATGTAATATTATAAATCTTTTTATTTTACTAGGTAAATTCCATATTCATAAAGCTAAATTCTCCAAGTCAAGGCCATGTTTTAAATTTTTCCAAATTGAAACCGATATATATTTTGAGTCTCTTAAACGGGTTAAAAATAAAAAAGCTGTCAATAACTGAAATATACTCTAAAATGTTCAATTGAAAATTAGAAAAATATCTTTCCTTTTAAAGATAATGAAGTTTATAAGTCTGTCTATTTAAGATATGTATTAGGATATTATTATTTTTTTATTATTATTATTTTCTTGTTTAAACTTTATTTTGATGTTATTTTTGCTGTATAATATTTGTTTACGAACTGTGATGCTTGTATGTTTGTAACTTGAATTCTAATAAAAAAAACTTAATTTGAACTATTGTGAACTTAAAAAAAAAAAAAAAACTATTTTGAACTTAAAAAAAAAAAAAAAAACTATTTTGAACTTTGACCGCGGCGTGCGCGCGAGCAAGTCAATGGTGCGCACCGCTGCGCTTGCGCTTTGCTCGACGCAGCAACAAAACATCTTCGCGCGGCGCAAGCCATTGAAATTAATGGGTTTCATAGCGCAGCGCATTCCGCGTCCTGTGTGAAAGGCCCATTATCCTCTGCGGCGCGCCGCCATGTTGTGTGTCAAAGCTGTCATGCTACCGCCTTTTCATTTACCCAAGTATTTTTTTGACTCTTTTGTGTTGAGATAACGATGACAAATTCCTCCATACCTGGCGACAAGGTGAAGGTTATTTACAGGGACACATTAGACGATGTTTGCAAGGCAAGATATGATGAGAAATTGAGTTATATCGATGGAAAGGATCCTTACACAATGTCGAAAGACGACTGGTCATGTAATCCTGCGGCCTACCCCGATATTCAGGAAATGGACATTGCCAAAGTCTTATTTGATCGGTGAGTAATGTAGATGAACTGCCGCGCTTGTGACAGGACGCATGTTTAACTGAAAGAACGAGCAGAAAGAGAGAGAGAGAGCCGGTGTAGCAGTCGATTCTGTTCCCTACAGGAATTTGTGTTCCCCCTCAAAGAAGCATGTCTGCGCATGCGTAGCAGATGCATCAAAGCACAACTGGAAGTACGGAAAGCGCAGATATATAAGCTAGATTGAAATGACAGAGCAAGAAAAACTCGCTTATAATAATAACTTTTTTTTATTAAAAAATAACACTTTTTTAACATTTTGGCTTCGCGTTCATCCAGTTGTGCTTCTTGACGTAGTCAATTCTGATGGTACGTATGGTAACCTGATGGTAAAGCGGCAACTACGCATGATTTGTAGTATGATTGCGTAAAGGGAACAGGAATTCCGGAAGGGAACAGAATCGACTGCTACACCGGTCGCGCGCGCGCACTCCCTCTCTCTTCGGAGCCAGGCGAAAGTGTAAACAAGACTGTAATAAAATGTAGAACTATATAGTTTTAAATCGACAACATGTACGTACGGCTCGCCATGCATTTAATGTATTTGTGTGTACTCTTCTCTGGGCGTACTGTAGTCGCTAGTGTGTTTTTGCACTGACAAGGAGCCATGTGATCAATGGCTAGGCTAACACACTGATCTATATAGAATGACTGGATAGCTCATGACGTCATAAACAGTGAAGCCACCGCGCCGCCATATTGGTATTCCCTAGTGAGCTCACGCGTTCTATTGAATCAATAGGAAATTTTATGATTTGACTGAAAAAACATTGCCTAACGAGACACAGTTTTTAAATCAAAAGTATCCCTGTACATTCTCACAACGCAAACATCCTAAGCATTTAAATGGGTATTTGTTTAAAGTCAGAAATTTTTCCAGCTTATTAAAAAACGGCAATTTCTTTGCAAAAGTAATAAAAAGCTGTATGAGAACACTAGTCGGCCGTCACTGAAGAGCTATCTTCACAGGTAAGAAAAACAGTTTGATACTATTAATTATATAGTGAATGCTAAAGACCTATATTTTTGTGAATTGGTGAATATTCAGGTGAATATTGTTTAGTGGCCACAAATTAATAATACCTCAGCACGTTATACTAATTTGTTCCCTCGTTTCACTATATTGTGGCCACGTTGTCATTCGTTAAATCAAAACGAGGGAGGGAATTAGTTCAACGTGTCCACGATTTATTAAAACGAGGGAACAAAGTCGTCGTAACAAGGAATTATTTAGATCAGTGGACAGGGCGCATAAGAACGAGCAGAGAAAGAGAGCCCCGGCCGCGCGCGCGCGCACTCTCTCACCGCCTTCAACGAGGTCGGAAGACCGATTGTGTTTTATATAGTAGTAGTTTGTTTATATAAAGTGTTTGCTTAGCAAGTACGTGTTCAGGAAATGCATAATACAAATTGTATGGGTTAATGTAACGGTAAACGGACTCTACACAAAGCTCTTTTGAAGCTGTTAAATGGTGTCGCTATTGGACACTTAATTGTGATTATTGCTGCTCTGATGTTTCTCATAGGCTACTGTTGACTGTTTTATCGTTGCTTGTTAAAGAAGCAGCAGCATTAGGTTACCGTTACTCTTGCCTCGGAGAAAACAACACGGGTATAGCGACAGTTTTGCATATAAATAACTACTTATATGGCTTGAATTACAACCTGTGGCAGTTTTTCTACGTCCTTTTGTGAATGTCGATCTTGTATGCTGCTCAGCGGTTGGTTGGTTCATCTTTAAAGTGCCGTCGGGCCTACCAATCTCTGTATAACGGCCGTTGGAGCCCTCTGCTGGTAGGGAATCGTAAGATGGCCGCTCGAACACTTCCGGTGGCTTCACTGCCTGATGGCAGTTTAGAACGTCATGAGCTATCCAGTCATTATATAGATCAGTGGGCTAACACAATCATCGTAATGTGCATGATAATCATGAAAATAAAACAACGTAGAATTAAAGGAACTCAGCTGTTTATCAATTTACCTGAGATAAAATGATCGGAGCAGAGTTTATAGTGTCTTTTGTTTGGTTCAGGATCGAAGCACTCTCTGTTGATTCTCGCCAGCCATACGTTACGTCTCTTGTACGAAAGCCTTTCCGTCTCTGTCCCTTGGAGATAAATCACTTTTGGAATATCGAAATAGTCTCTTCGTCGTGTCGGGATCAGCACGATTCGTACAGCCCCACACAACACAAGTGTGACCCATTTCTTCAGGATATTATCATGCTCTGTAACACAAACGCTCGACCCACAAGATGGCGCCGTAAGGAGTTGCGGGAGAAATGTGACGTCATCGTAAATCTATCTATACGGAACATGGTTAGTCTAATATCATGAAAATGGCATCTGTGAAAAAGTTTCGGTTTCGGCACAACATATCGGTATAAATCAATATGTTGTTATAAAATACATATAAGTGAGATGAAATACTTATTTTTGGGGTTTCCCTGTTACAAAACAACTTCTCTCCACACCGCGAGTCACAAAAAAAAGTCTCTAAGAAAGGTTTTGGCGCGCACACAGCACATAAATATCGTTATATACACTATGATGTTATAAAATTAATATCGTAAATCAGATATAAACACTTAATTTCGGTGTTTTCCGTCCTCGTATGATCCGCATCGCGAGTCAAAGAAAATGGCGTCGCTTGTTTAAGACACTGGTAACGTCAAACTGTGAAGCCCCGCCTTCTTTAATCATCTTGACATTGAGAGCGCGTATGCTAATGTGACACTTGTTTTATAGACTGTACAGTACAGTATAGTTTTATTTAATTCCATGTCAGCATCTGCGGCTATTTTCATGGCAAAAGCTGAATTACAAATGTTACATAATATACAATAAAAATAAAAAAACAAGCAAACTGAAAAAAAAAAAAAATATTATACACGGATTTTAACATTAAGATGTAATACAAATTCTAAAACCTCTTCTGGTAAAGTCTTACTAAATAAGCCCTTAAATGAGCTTACTTGCTAATGTTACACAAACCAACCATGTTCTCGTTCACCATCAGACAGCTTCCTTCTAACTATCAAGTCCCGCCCACACGTGACGGGATTGGTCACATGTTTGTGATGCAGGAAACAGGGGAGTTTCTGAGACTGTCTTTGGTTCACTGCAGTTTTAAGGAGAAAATACTCAGCAATGGTGTTGACTTATGAATTTGCGCATGGTTTATCTTAAAGCATATTAAAAACACCACATAGACATATAAACAAACAATCGATTCTCACCACAGGGGGCTTTAAATGACTTGTGCATTTAGATAATTCCACTGTGGTGTGTTCCACTAATTCAGTGTTTAAATACTCCAGGTGCATCCTGTTAAGACCAATAAATATAATTAACTTGCTGATGTAATTAATTATGACTAATGAATAATTTATATAATTAAGACGGACTGCATCTGGATGTACAACCTAAACTAAAAATGGCGTCAATTGCAGGTAAGATACTTTCATATATTTGAAGAACCATTTCATAGGTTAATATATTTCTTGTAGGAAAACCTGAAGACACTAATAACCAGGAAAAAGATCTACCCACAAATCAGGTAAAGTGCATGTTTTTGCATATGTTAAAAAACCCCACATGTATTTAATTCCTTTTTTAAAACAGTGTCTTTCTGAGAGAAATCTGGAGGCTCTTGAAGCCAAAATCTCTGACAGAAAGGAACAGATCCGGCTCTGCAACATGATCATGAACGACCTGCTCGAAGTTCAGAAAATAGTTGCTGTAGGTTTTAATATCGTTTTATAGAGTTGGTTTTAAAAGGCTTTTTCAACTCTACTCATTCAAGTGTTTATTTTGGTAGGAAAAAGGCCTTGAGAACACATCATATCCAGGACCAGATAACTGAGCAGATTATGATTTGTAATATGTGTGTTTATAAATAAAATCTTGATGTGAAAGTGTTGGAATGGCACGATTTCTTTCTGAAACAAGAAATAATGTAACAAATCACACAGGGTTTTACTGGTATTGTATTGCTTTTTGATTCAAAAAGTTATTACTTTGCCATAATACTTAATACAAAACAAGCATATGAGAAAAAATTTCACATTATACATTCTTTAAAAATACAGATCTTTACAGTTTCCTCACACTCTGGGTATCAAAAGCAGTCATTATGGAAGCATCTGTGACTTGACTAACATGCCGGACCAGAAGATCAGAATTTCTGAATAAATATCTTCTATGAAAAGCAACTGTTCAATAAGCTATTTTTGTTGCACTGAAGGACCAAATCATAAGTTAATGCCTTCAAAAGACCCACGTGTGAATGAAAGCGTAATGATGATGATGATGGCACCTGACGAAGGAGGAATGATTCAGAAAAACATGGATTCAACATGAAAAAAGCTGATCGTGAAGGTCGAGCAAGTAGTTTTTCACCATTTTTCCAACATTAAAACAAATGCATGATTTATGTCATGTGAGTGTCAAAGAAATTACATAAAGCAGCAAAAGTTCTCAACAGGAATATATATATATAAATGTATGTATATATAAACATTGCAATGCCCAAATACAAAACAAAACAACAGATTAAGTCACATCAAACATAACTGTACACAACATTTTGATGGGTTAGAAAAAAAAAAGGCTTTTAAATGTGACATATTCAATGCAACAGGACAGTTTTACTCTATGATGACTTGCATATGCTAAATATGAACGCTGACACATGATATTTTGCGTGTGAACATGTACAGATGGAGTGGTGTGATGCTCTATGACACATTGCATAGTTGTTTTGTTAGTTGATGAATAAAAATTGGCTTCAGTCGAAAATAATCTTTCATCCTGTAAAGTAACTAGTCCTATATGAAATGTCAACAAACAATAAGGTCAGAAAGCATGTGCATTATTATTATTATTATTAAGGTACGGTTGATCATGTTTATCGGCTGGATTAGTGCCGTTCATTAGGGAAAGAACTGTTGTTCAAACTATAATGTTCCAGTAATAAGTTTGACAGTTGATGGATAAACAGAACCTGTAGTGGATAAAGCAGCGGATACACACTGAGGCGACACACACACACACACACTCATGCTGGTATTTGGCACTGGACAGGGAAAGGCTCAGTGTTTCTCCGCTGGGATCCGAAACTGAGGAATGAAAGAACGAGCTGGAGTTCGTTACACTGAACACACAGCTGATAGTGAAGGCAGTGCAGAGGCTCGTCTCTCATCTCACACACACACTTCTGTACAAAAATACAAATACAATCTAATGGCTTAAACATTTATCATTTCAAATCTACTATTTATTTACATTACTGTCAGCTAGAGTCTTTACAGCAGTGGCTTATAGGAGAGGGCAAACGAGCGCAGGCTGAACCGCGGCCGGGTAGTGCACTACACACACACACACACACACACACACACACACACACTCATACACTCTCTCTCTCTCTCTCACTCACTCACTCACACACACACACACTCTCACACACACTCTCACTCACTCACTCACACACTCACACTCACTCACTCACTCACTCACTCACTCACTCACACTCACTCACTCACACACTCACACTCACTCACTCACACACTCACACTCACTCACTCACACACTCACACTCACTCACTCACACACTCACACTCACTCACTCACTCACTCACTCACTCACACTCATACTCTCTCTCTCTCTCTCTCTCTTTCTCACTCACTCACACACACACACACACTCTCACTCACACTCTCACTCACTCACTCAC
Source organism: Gila orcuttii (assembly GCA_026230005.1). Classification (NCBI taxonomy): domain Eukaryota; kingdom Metazoa; phylum Chordata; class Actinopteri; order Cypriniformes; family Leuciscidae; genus Gila; species Gila orcuttii. The sequence continues at coordinate 1,978,009 of JAPDVR010000018.1, forward strand.
ACACACTCACTCACTCACTCTCACACACACACTCTCACACACACTCACTCAACACTCTCACTCACTCACTCACTCACTCACTCACTCACTCACTCACACACACTCACTCACTCACTCACTCTCACACACACACTCTCACACACACACTCACACTTCTATACACTGCTGCTTGTTCTTCTGAATCCCTGAGCGGTTCACAACAGAGACTCGTGGGTTTTCATGAAAGGAAAGTGCAGGGAGACGAGATGCAGGAAACACTGCGATCTGTAACAACCAATGAGAGGACAGAAAGGAAACCCAAGCACATGGCCGTCACAAAGGCAAGATGACAGTGTTTGATTCCATCACAGAGTTTCAAGAGTTCATATTTCATCCAAAAATCAAGAGGACATTTGTTTTTGCATAAATAAAAAAAATAAAATAAAATGAGTCTAAATTCAATTCAGTTTAAAAATGTTAACATGACTTTTTTTACATTAACATGATGAGATTCACAGATGAAATGGTCATTAACAGCCCAAATATTCTAAATGGTTCTAAAATTGGGTTCATTTCTTTATGCAAAAAAAAAAATCATTTTATATCTTTCTTTTGATTATGGGAAATATGACCCAAAGAATTTCTAGACCGGTTTCGTGAGATCCACTTGAAGTATCTTGCTCTGCCCAGGCGCCCACTAAGGGGAGCGAAAATTGATTGTAAATGTGGGAAAGAGAGCTACATTAATCCAACAATTGAGTATTTTAATAAATTAACATATATAAAATTAAATACTAAGTTATAGGCAGCCAAAACAAACCTCTAAATTACATTTAAAAGGCAGGTAAATGTTCATAGCAGTTCATCCAGACTGACAAACCGTAAAATAAAACATCTCAAAAATCATTATCATGACCACTGCAGCCTTTCCAATAAATTACACATCATAAAATACTTCAATGTTTCAATGTGCAGGACTTTGCCTAGATGACTTCAAACCATGATGAAGGCCTTACATATATATATATATATATATATATATATATATATATATATATATATATATATATATATATATATATATATATATATATATATATCCCATGATCGATCTAGTGGATTTCAAGTTTAAACTTAAGTACAGCATGTACGCCTGTTGTTTTGTACGGTGAATCTCTATAAGCAAATGTCAAATATTAATAATTCAGCGGGGTTAAACGCTAATGCGACTCAAAGCTACGGCTGCACGCTTAATCACAATGAAACCGCACGCGATCTGGCAAAGGCTGTGATTATTTAATGATTATTTGTCCAGCGGCTGATTGGTAGTAAATGCTTCTTCATCTGAACACCAGAGGGCGTCTCACACTCACACTCTCACACACACACACATCTATCTGAACACCAGAGGGCGTCTCTCACACACACACACACACACACACACACACACACACACACACACACACACACACACACACACACACACACACACACACACACACACACACAAACACACACACACCACATATCCATCTGAACACCAGAGGGCGTCTCACACACACACACACACACACACACACACACACACACACACACACACACACACACCACATATCCATCTGAACACCAGAGGGCGTCTCACACACACACACACACACACACACACAAACACACACACACCACATTTCCATCTGAACACCAGAGGGCGTCTCACACACACACACACCACATATCCATCTGAACACCAGAGGGCGTCTCACACACACACCAAATATCCCCCGCAGAAGTATGATAATGCACATTATTCCAGGAAACCCCTATGGGCATCATAGTATCTCTGTATCTGAATAAACAGAAGATTGAAATCATATCTCTGTATCTGAATAAACAGAAGATTGAAATCATGAGTAATAAACACACGACTGCATTTTTCTGTGTCAGAAGCACATCATCTCACAGAAGGAGGAGCTCAGCTGTCCTTATGAAGTGAGTTTGGAGTAAAAGCATGTTATAAATGTTGTCTTTTGTTGGACAGGAGGTTCATAAATGCTTTTGGAAAAATGCATAAATGCTTTTGGACTCATAATTGTTTGGAAAGATGTTTGACGCGTTTACTGAGCCGTGCTTCACTGACGAGCTGCGCATAACTAATAATCACAGCCTCTGCGATGTCAAAATCGATTTAAGTGCGATTACATGTAAATTGCGATTAATCGTGCAGCCATAACTCAAAGCATTATGAGAAGCTAAACTACTCAGCCTCCTAAACTGCTCTGCCTTCCTTAAAAGTGCACCAGAAACCACTGGTTTGGATGGTGTGTGTGAGATACGCATCTGTACACGGTACAGATGAACCTCTAGGGGGCGCTGCTGGGGAACTGCTCCAGCAGGGCCTCGATGTTGGCCGTGGTCTCCGGGCTGAGCAGATCCAGGCCGTCGGTGGGGGGGTCAGGGGTCACCGGGTCGGGGATCGGCTCTGAGGGAGGATCCTCAGGGAGAGATGGAGGAGTAGGAGGAGGTGATGTGGTCTTGGGCTTCTCCACGGAGGAGACAGTGCTCTTTTCTTTAGCTGAGTCTCTGCAGGCACACTGACACTGGCAGGACTCCTCCTGCTTTATGATGATCACCGGCAGGCTCAGGCCGATCTGCTGCACTGCGTTCCCTGGAACACAAACACAACTAGCGGTGAGAAAAATATGGAAGTAAAATCATTTAAAGCTGACATATGTCCCTTTTTCACAAGATATAATATAAATCTCTGGTGTCCACAGAGTGTGACTGTGAAATATCAGCTCAAAATTCCCCCCCAGATAATTTATTATAGCTTAATATTATTATTAATATTTATAGTAAACACGCCGTTTTTGTGTATGTCCCTTTAAATGCAAATGAGCTGTTGCCCCGCCTCCGTTCAGAAGAGGGCGGAGCCTTTACACGAGCTTCAGATACTCTGGCAATAACAAAACAAGCCAATCTCACTCATCAAAATCTCAGAAATAACCAAACAAATAAACACAAACACAACCAGCTGGGCTGCACCATGATGATCTTGGTTATTTTTTGGTTATTTGGAGATTTATCGATGTATTGGCCAATAATCGGTATCCACCGATTAAAACTAATATTTTCACTATCGGCAGATATATCCTGTCAATCAAAAGGGTGCGGAAAAACGAGAAATGGACAAATAAATACAACAGAACGAAAATACACATTAAACAGTGTTTCAAGTTTTTCATGAAGATGTACTAACAGAAATATTCAGATAAATAATAGCCTAGGGGGAAAAAAATTGAATAATCAATCAAATGCAAAATAACTGCATATAACGCCGCATAGTCTTACTGTACACATTAAATATAGATTAATCCATATTAAAGATTTATTTTGTCATTTGTTGTTTGATTATCATTAATGACAGACTGCAGCATATATTAGGCTGCTGTCACTTTAAGAGCTGCACGGATCTAATATACTGTTACATGCGTTTTCTTAAGTTAAAGATTTTACTTAAGACGAGACCCCTGTGTTTACATGAATACTCTTCTATTTTTGTGTGTACGCAAGGCTTTTTAGGTCGGGTAGAATCTGCGATCAAAGTAAAATAACTGGCTGTAGCATTGTTTTTTAAGTCAAGTCAGGTCAAGTCAAATATATTTATATAGCGCTTTTCACAATACAGATTGTATCAAAGCTGCTTCACAGTATCAATCAAAACAACTTAACAATGTTTGTTTATTACTGGAAAAAAGACATCCAAGTTTGGTAGAGCTGATCAATGGTATGATTGGTTAATTAATTTGAATATCCCCAACTGAGCAAGCCAAAGGCAACAGTGGCAAGGAACCGAAAAACTCCATCCAGTGACCTAATGGTGTCCTAACACCCCATCAGATGACCCAATGGAGAAAAAAAAACCTTGGGAGAACCCAGGCTCAGTCGGGGGCCAGTTCTCCTCTGGCGTTTATGAACTAGAGGCCGAATTTACAGTAACTGTAAGATAAAAAATGTATATGAATGCCTGGCTAAATAGATGCGTCTTCAGTCTAGTTTTAAACTGGGAGAGCAAGTCTGAGCAACGAACAATATCAGGAAGGCTATTCCAGAGCTTCGGAGCTAAATGTGATGTGGCCTGAATCCAGACTGAAAGAGCCGAGTTGAGCGGACACAACTTTTTCTAATATTTTAGAGAAACGAATATGTAAACAGCATGTTTCCTAAAATCTGCAAACATATTGTGGTATTTTTTTTACTTTAGTACAGTAAAAAACTTACATACAGCACCTTTAAGTTTGGTGCTTTTAAGGAAAGGAAGGTGCGCTGGACAGAATGCGGCAGCGGAACAATAACCGTTTTACCTCGATTATCTTGTTTTCATAATCATTGGAAGTCAAAATCGAAATTGAAAATCAATTATGATGCAATTATGATGAAACTGCTCTAGTAAAGGTTGTCAATGACCTTTTACTCCTCTGGTGATTTGGGAAATCTCTCCATTCTCTTATTACTTGACCTCAGCTCAGCTTTTGACACTGTCTGCCACAAACTATCTCGGCTTTCAGAGATTGGCATCTCAGGTGTGGCACTTCATATCTGAAGGATAGGTAGTACTACATCTCAATTACAATTACAAATCCCCCCACAGTATTGCTCAAACAGGGTGTTCCCTAGGGTTCAGTTCTCGGTCCGTTATTATTCACTATCTACATTTTGCCTCTTGGACAGATTATTAGTCGTAATTGTTTTTATCACTGCTATGCTGACGATATTCAAATATACACAACTTGCCAGTCAGATTCTATCCACCAGACCGGCTCGTTATGCTAATGTGTCAATGAATGGAGAGTGAGAGCGTGTGCACTTGGTTGCCAGGCTGGGAAGAATAAGCAGAAAATGCATCTATTTAACAGAAAAACCCTGATTGGGGGATTTAAACCCTTGATATCTGGCAACCCTGAGCATGAACTCTTGGAAGCTTTCATGCTACAAATGCAAGACAAATAAATAACCAATGGGCCAATATGGCAGACGATTACACTTAATTAATCAAGAAAAGCAAAAACTAGAATCGCAATTACAAATTTAAATAGGCCTACTCAGTTGTCATTTTAACTTCCAGTTAAATAAACAGAAACAGTACTGCAAAAACAGCAAATAACATAGCAAAATATTCAATCATACCTGAATGTCCACCGACTGGTATGGCTGTTGTAAAAAAGACTTTCTCTACTTTTGGACCCTGAAAATAAAAACAGTAGTAATATGTCAATCAAAAAAATGAGAAGAATACATTTGTGGCATTAATTCTAAAACATGTAAGAAAAGCAAAAAATATCTGAAATATAATCAGACAGATTTCCGGCAAGATTAGCATCATTAATGAAAACAAAAATAGCATAATTGGGCTCTTCTAATTCCATCTTAACTGCAAGCATGTTTTAACATTGCTACCAGGAAACACATTGCTAGTATGTTTAAGCCATAGACTGTATAAAACAATGGACGCAGTGTTTGTGACGTCACCCGTAGTGTTTCTGAAGAGCATTTTTAAACCCCAAAGTGGGCGGAGCTGGCCGTCGCCATCTTGGTAGCGTCACTCCCGGATAAATGAAAATGTGCAGAGGCGGATTAGCTGAGGTGACGTGACGCTAACAGACAGCAGAAAAACGGCCAGTAGCCACGCCCTTAATTATGCAGAACTTTAAGGCTTAACAATTTAAACGGATGAGTTATAAAAAAATTCACTGCCCTCATAATTGTCATGAAGTGCAAAATTAGCTATATAGACCAAAACCACTTTTTGCACCAGGCTGTAAACACATTTTTCTGCCGTAAAGTTGGACATTTTAACATGCAGGTCTATGTGATTGCCTCTCTTCTGCAGCCGGTGAACAGTTTAACTCACTTCAGTGGGATTCAAGAGAAAGACAGGAAGGCTCCCGCTAGGTCCCTACCCTAACATGTTTTGGACACCTAATGCACTATCAACTGTTGCAGCTTTCCTTATGACATTAAAGCTGACTGATTAAAATCCTGCTTGTAAATGACAACAAAACCACAGATAAAAAACGTAAAGCTAAAGTAGAATTTAGTTAAACCGCCAGACCTGTTGTTCTGGGTTCTGCTGCGCACTGGCGGCACTGCTGAGGATCCACTGCAGGTTCTGATCGGACATGACGATACTGGGCTGCAGGCCGAGGGTGGGGGCGATGGTGATCGTAGGAGGAGGGAGAGGAGGAGGAAGAGGAGGAGCCAAAGGCACTGTGTGTGTCACCTCCGCAGTCACGGAGGCGCTAGTCGCCGTCGACCCCGGCTGAGCCACGAAGAGCGGCGCGACTGAGGGAGCCGGTGGAGCCGATGGAGCGGTTAGAGCGGGTGGAGCCGATGGAGCGGTTAGAGCGGGTGGAGCCGATGGAGCGATGGGCACTTCTGGCGAGAGTGATGAGGTGGGCGGAGTCAGTGACGAGCTTCCGGCGGCAGGAGGCGGAGCCGGCTGTGAGGTGGGCGGAGTCTGAGCCTCAGGTGATGTGATGGGGGATGAAGAGGGCGGAGGGAACACGTCTGAGGCTGACGGAGGACACGAGTCCAGGCCAAACACCTCGCCGGGCTGATCTGGAGACAGAGGTGGGACACACGTCAGACTGGGGGACGGCACATGGGATGATCGGTCATTCCTACTATGCAGCGCGTCACATGTTCCCTTCGTTAATATACTGGTTACAAATTTTAAAATTAAAAACATGTCATCAAAATATCACCATTACGTCAACTTTTTTAAAAAGGCCAAGGACGTCACTTACACAATTTAATTAAGCACAATCATGTTTTAACATGTCGCTACCATGTTTCTAATGTTTTTGCACATGGGTAGCATGGTTTAACACATTGTTAACATGTTTTTGCTTGTTGCCAGAATGATTTTTAACACGTTTACCATATTTTAACATGTTTCTAACATTTCTTAGCATGTTCTTAGTATTTTTTAACACACTGACAGTGCTAATATGTTTTAAAATGTTGTTAAAATGTTTATAACATGTTTTAGCATGTTGCTCACATGTTTAATATGTTTTAACACATTGATATTTCTAGCATGTTTCAATATGTTGATACCAGGTTTCTAATGTTTTTTTGCCCATGGATAGCATGTTTTAACACATCGATAACATCTAACACTTGGTTACCATGTTCTAACATGTTTCTAACATTTCTTAACATGTTGCTAACATGTTTTAACACATTGCCATGTTTTAACACTGTTAAAACATGCTAGAAACATGTTAGCACTCTGACAGTGCTTACACGTTTTAAAAATGTTTCTAAAAAGTTTTTGCACATTGCTCACATGTTTAATATGTTTTAACACATAGATATCGCTAGCATGGTTCAACATGTTCATAACATGTTTCTAATATGTTTTTGTGGTTACCATGTTAAAGCACCTTGCTAATATGTTTTAACAATTGCTAACATTTTTAATGTTTCAACACATTGATATTGCTAAAATGTTTCAACATGTTGATACCATGTTACTAATATGTTTTTGCACATGGGTAGCATGTTTTAACACATTGATAACATGTTTTCGCTTGTTGCCAGAATGATTTAAATGTTTTAACACAGTGTTAGCATGTTCCTAGTATGTTTTAACACACTCACAGTGCTAACATGTTGTTAAAATGTTTCTAAGAAAGTTTAAGCACATTACTAACATGTTTAATGTTTTAACACATTGATATTGCGAGCATGTTTCAACATGTTGATACCATGTTTCTAATATGTTTTTGTGGTTACCATGTTTTAGCACCTAGCTAACAAGTTAGAACAATTCCTAGCACGGTTTAACATTAATGTTTCATCATATTGCTACTAAGATCCTATCATGTTTTACTATGTTGCTAACATGTTCTTAACATGTTAACATGTTTTAACACGCTGACAGTGCTAGCATGTTTTAACAATGTTAAAATGTTTCTAATTCTATTAATTCATTAAAATTCTTTTAGCACATTGCTTACATGTTTACTACGTTTTAACACATTGATATTGCTAGCATGTTTCAACATGGTCAACAATATCAATGTAAAACATTGAAACCATGTTTCTAATATGCTTTTGCACATGGGTAGCATGTTTGAACACATTGATAGCATGTTTTCGCATGTTGCCAGAATGATCCTGACGTGTTTTAATAAGTGGTTACCATGTTTTAACAATTGCTAGCATGATTTCACTTATTGTTAACATTTCACCATATTGCTACCACCTTCCTATCATGTTTTACCATGTTACTAAAATGTTACTAACATGTTTTAACAAATCATTAGAACGTTTTAACAGGTTTAACACATTTCTAACATTGTTAACATGTAGATAGCACATTTTAACACATTGATAACATGTTTTCGCTTGTTGCCAGAATTATTTCAACGTGTTTTAAGATATGGTTACTATGGTTTTAATATTTCTTAGCATGTTGCTAAAATGTTTAAACACATTGACATGTTTTAACCCATTTCTAGCATGTTCCTAGTATGTTTTAACACACTGACAGTGCTATTATGTTTTAACACATTTATATTATGTTTTAGCTCATGAGTAGCATATTTTAACACAGAACATGTTTTAGCATGTTGCTACCAGGATTTAGCACATTACTTACATGTTTTAATTAGTGTTGTCAATTCATTTATAATAATAATAAAAAAAAAACAATCACACATCATGTTATGTAACGCTAGCCAAAGATTGCCAGGAAAAAAAACGCACACGTTAATTTTACTGCATTGCGTCAAATATTTGTAACGCGTTAAAATTAAAAAAATTAATTGTAAAACTAAAGCATTCATTTTGACAGCACATATTTTAATCATGTTCCTACTAGCATGTTTTAACACATTTCTAGAATGTTTAACCATGTTGCTAACATGTTTTACAATTCCAAAAATAAAAAAGTAAATACCTAAATGATGCACTTAATTAACGATAAAATGAAGAACGATGGACACTTCATTCACTCGACTGTCGCAGACTCCAATACTGAATGACGACAAGACCTTATAGTACTCATAACTACACGGTAGAGTACATCGAACAAGTGCACAGTGTATAGAGCGTCATTTGGGACACAACTATTGTTAACAACCAAGTTTTAGCACATTGGCAGCATTTTGTAGCACATTGCTATCATGTTTTAACACAATGATAGCATGTTTTCAACATATTGAAATAACTTTGTTAACGGGTTTCTAGCATGTTTTAACGCATTGATAAAATTTTGCTAAAAGGTTTCTGGCATGTTTTAACACATTACGAATGTGTTTTGAACTATTTTTGTCCGAGCAAGTCTCTGACGGTCTGGCATACACAAATATAATAAAAATTTATAATTCCCACCCAATGCACATGCTTAATAAAGGGGCGGGGCCTGGTTGAGTTAGTTAGTAGTGTGTTAAACTGGCGGTTATGGTAAGGGGCGGGACATTTCCCAAAACACGCTCGAAGCGCTCGACCAATCACAACACACTGATCCAGCCGACCAATCAGAACAGTGTGCTTTTCAGAAGGAGGAGCTTCATAGAGACAGGAACTAAACAGAGCGTTACTGACAGACTGGGAATAGAGGAGCCGGAACAATGGAGAATATGAGGAAAATAATGAAAACCTGTTCTAGTAGAGCCCAAAAACAACACCAAGATTTTGAAAAAGGTCCTCTTTAGCACATGCTTATTCATTTTTAATTTTAAAAATTCAAAGCGTACTGCATAACAGAAGTGACTCGAGTGTCTTTGAACACACAGTGAGCTCTAAAAGTTCTTGCCTGTGGTTTTGGGGTCGTCCTGGCTGACACTGTTCTCAGGACTCTGGAACATCAGCTCAAAGATTCGTATGGGGGTGACGCTGTTCAGATCCAAACCCTGAGACTGAGACATGAACATGTGCTGAGATGCACTCTATGTATCTGGGAGACGACTGAAAAAAAAAAGCTCTGTGTAAAACAAATTAGGGCGCAAACTCACATTGTGGTTCTCCTGGAGCTCTGAGTCAGTGGAAATGAGGCTCAAATCACTGAGGCACAGCGAGTGATTCGCATCCTGCGGTTGAACAAGTACAACAGGACCAATTAAGTCCACGGTCACAAAGTGTTGGTGTAATAAAGGCAGTGAGTGTGTGAGTGAGCACCTCTGACAACGGATGAGCGCTCACGGTGAACGCCGGGCCTTTATCGTGACCCCGGATGTGGCTCTTCAGGCTGTACTGAGAGCTGAAGGTCTTCTCACACCCGTCGCTCGGACAGAAAAACGGCTTCTCTCCTGGAACAGGGAAAGACAGAGTACGAGAAGAAATTAGGGATGCAATGATATGAAAATATCGTCCGATAACCGATAATTCTTTATATTTGAAAGCCGATAACCGATGTATTGGCTGATAAATCTAAATCCAAATTTTTATAGAATTTTTGAGAGCCTTTTGTCACCATTAAAATCCATGGCCCAAACACACAATTATAATGTACTCATTATAATTTTATGTAGCCGATATGATACGTTGCACTTAACTGTATTTTCCTTTTTTTCTGTTCATAATTCAATAAATTCAAAACCATAATTTTGAACAGAGCACATCTGAAGTGTCTCAGCTGAAGGAATAATCCATTATTTATCGGCTTTAATATATCGGCAAACTTTTCTTATCAGGCTGCTAATGATAACATTAAAAATGGCCGTCGCACGGACAGAAAAACGGCTTCTCTCCTGGAAGAGGGAAAGAGACGGGAGAGGAAGAAATTAGGGATGCACCGATATGAAAATTTTGGCTGATACCGATAACCGTTAATTCTTTATATTTGAAAGCCGATAACCGATTTACTGGCCGATAAATCTGATTACAAAAAGAGCCTGATTACAAAAACAAAAGTCTCATCATTAAAAGCCATGACCCAAACACACAATTATAATGATGTTCTCATGATAATTGTATGTAGCCGATATGACAGATTTGCACTGCACAAGTTGCACTTACAGGGTTCGCACAAATTCTGTAAAATGAAATTCCAGGACTTTCAAGACTTTTCAAGCACTACTTTTGGTTTTCAAGGACTACAATCAGAGATCTCACTTATTAAAAAATATCTTTATTATCTTTCAAATTCTAAAAATGGTAAATAGATAAATACACTAATAAAACAAAATGTGCAGCACATGAAATAACAGTGGTAACTTTAACCATTGACAGGACACTATGACAAATACATCGCTTTCCTATTCAAACTGATTGTTTTTCTCATGAATATATGATTGACCTGAAGACTGAAAGCTGTATCATATACTTGGATATTTATGAGCAAAAATCACACTCATAGCCATGTGAAATGGCTCTATATCTATATCAGACGGGCTCCAGCGTTAATTCTGCATGAAAAGATTGTTTTATCAATAAAATTAAACACTAATTTCACATATATTTTTATTCAATAATTCAAGCACTTTTCAAGTACCTTTTAATAAATATGACTGTTTTTAAGGGTTTTCTGGGAATTCAATTTTCAAGTCAAATTCAAGCATTTTAAGCACTTTGTACGAACCCTGCACTTTACTGTATTTTCCTTTTTCAAGTTATTCTGATCATATTTCAAGCAATTCATAACCATCATGTTGAACAGTGCACATCTGAAGTGTCTAATCTGAAGGAATAATCCATTATTTATCGGCTTTAATATATCGACTAAATTTTCTTACCAGGCTGATAATGATAACATTAAAACGAACATATATCGGCCACCATATCGGTATCGACCGATATATGTTCGTTTTAATGTGGTATTAATAAAGAAATGGAGATTCTCGAGTCTAAATAAAATTGACATTTCAGCACAACAATTGTTTGTTGCAAACAAAACCAGAATCAATTACATAAGCAATGATTGAGGTGAATTTGACAGACAAAAAGACGTAAATAAAATATTGAAACAATTTAAATGGAAATATTGCGAATATCAAAGTTTTTCTTATGTTTACTTTATACAAATCAGTAAAGATTTCACAGCAAAAATTTCATCAGATTATCATTTAGAGGCCTTTAATGTGCATATCAAATATGATGCAGTAGTTTTTTAAAAGTTTTATTTTCTGTGTTGCTTTGATTTAGCCTGTTTTGAGCTGACAGACTGACAGTGTCTTACCAGTGTGTGTCCGTACATGTGTTTTCAGGTGATGACTAGCAGCGAAAGCCTTACCACAGCCATCATGGTCACACCTGCACACACAAACACAACAGTAGCCTATAATACTGCATCAATCTATGCTACTATGCAAACACACCACGTCCCTGATTTAGCACTAGTGCTGGGTATCGAGCTCAACACTTTAGGCACCGACCGAACTGCCACGATACCATCGAGTATCAAAATATGTCTTGTCGTTCGGTACCAAATTTCGATACCTGAGGTGTTAATCTAGTCAACGTCAGTGAGCCAATAAGCATGCAGCATGTATGATGTGCCCAAATCAAGTGCTGGTGATCGAGGAAAAACACTAGTTTACGTCGGCTAGATGGCAACAGAGCCGTTCATTGACACGGACACGCAGAACATGCAGGATTCATATTTAAATAGTCCTTTTGCAGTTTAATATTCTTGCTTTGACAAAATTTTTTCATTTGAGAGAAAATATGATCTTATCGCAGAAGCAGCTCTACACGGCAACCCGTCAAAATAAAAGTTTGGTTTAACTTAAAGAAAATGCGATAGGAATATATTACTGTTGTACAGTGTAATGTACATCGCAATGTATTACTACTAATAATACAATTATTATTAAAACAAATTTTCTTTTATGTTATAATTTTAACAGTAAACCTCTGTTGTGTAGCACTTGTTTGCCAAAAAATTAAAGGGCCTGTTTAATTTTCATTTGAACAAATAATAAAGTAATGTTTTATGCCTTCATTTGATTACCAGAATAATTAAAAAATACACAACATCGAATTTTCAAAACAACAACAACAACAACAACATTTCATATGCCCTATTAATTGTATACAAATTAATAAATTCAGTTGTTTTTATTAATTAAATTAGTTAGATATATTTTTTATATTAATCCATTAAAATGGAATATAGAGAAAATAAAACAGAAAGCAAAGAACAGAAAAAAAAATGAAGAATGTAATTTTTGTTAAACTGTTAATAAATTGCTGTTAAATTAAACAAGTTTCATGATTTCAATTAATTACCCATGCTTTTGAACAATAACATTTTATTTAACCATCCAGAAAAATGAGCCCCAGGGACAGGAAACAGTTCGGCTTTCTTGTATTTCCCCTCTTCACATTAATGTTACAGCCTCTGATATAACATTATCTGTTCATAAAACTGGTATCGGAAAAAGTATCGTTCAGGAATCGGTATTGATATACGATACCCAGCAATATTTATCACGTGTTCCAGCTCGACTCTCAGTGGCAGTGAACATTACACTGGATCAGTCAACATCCTTGTAAATGTGATTGGCTGTTAATGTTGTAAAGCACTTCTGAAATAAAGGTGGTGTATGAATGAATCGTGACCTGAATGGTTTTTCTCCCGTGTGTGTGCGGATGTGTTTCCTCAGGTCACTCAGCGTGGTGAAGTACTTGGTGCATCCCTCAGATTCACAGTTAAACGTCTTCCCCGTGTGCAGACGCTGGTGTGCTTTCAGTCTGATGAGAGACAAACACAATAAACATACGCTGATCAGCTTTATACAGAGTAAGAATCAATGAATTATGACATTACAGGCAAAAACAATGGTTTCATGAGATTTCAGGCTATTTTTGCTTCACTAAATTGTATTCGTTCAGACTACAGGAAAGAAAACATCCAAAATACACATTTAAGTGTTTATTTTATTACACTTCTTCTATTTGTGTGCAAACATATGTATTGAAATCACACGCATAAAAAAGTATAAATTATAAAAGGTATAAAAGTGTTACAGCTCATCAGCTTTCGTGTCTTCGGGAGCTGTGTGTGTGTATGTGTGTGTAAGATAACACTCTTCTGGAGCACGTTCGAGCTGGATGTGCTTATTATGATGCATTTGCAGTAAGCTTTGTTCTTGTTTGATTCTAGTGTTTATTTTGTTATGAAAAATATGACGAAAAATTTTCGGATCCTTTCCTCGCGGGGCAAAATGACCTGAAGCCCTAAAATTATACTTTTTTTTTTGGTCCAGGAAGCTTAAATAATTTCATTTTGATCATATTTTTTCTATTTTTAATGCAATTTTTTGGGAGATTCTTTTTATTTTTTATTTTATGTACTTTTAAATGACTAGATTTTATCAATAAATAATTTAATTAAAGCACATTCTTTCAACTTAAATTCAAAATCCCTCTCCAATACATGCATAACCAGCTCAAAGTATCTGACATTGGGTCAGTTTGTCAGTTTCTGCGCTGACCTCTTGTGAAAAAATAAATAAAAAACATATTTCATAACTCTTGCCACTTGGTGGCCTTATAGCTCTATATGGAGCAAATGAGCTTTTCCGCTTTATCTTGAAGTCAGTTATTGCGTTTATCTCTTCACTAAGCATTCAGATACACATGTAGACATTATAAAATGATTTTTTTGTCAAGTTTAGTTTGAATTTTGAGCATTTTGTAGGCTTTTCTATGTGTACTGAAGCATTCCTCACATTCCATTAATTCCTAAGGGGGTCAAATTGACCCGAGAGGGAAGCATTTGTTAATTTTTTTATTACAACCACATAAACTCCTCGAATCAAGTCCATTTTTTTGTGTATTCGTGTTTCAAGTGTGAACAAAAGCACCCCTCCGATGAAAGAAAAATGACCAAAGCCAAGGATGAGGGTTTAACCCTGATATGTCAAATGAAACAAGAATTTGTCATATGTAAATCTGTGCATATTTACTTATATAATGCCTCAATTGCATATTTAAAATAACATTTCAGAAAACTTGTAATACAAAACAATTGTCTTAATGTACTGTGAATAATCTACTGTGGAATGTATAGTGATAATAATAATAATAATATGAATAAATATATATTAAAGGCACAATATGTAAGATTTTTGTAATAAAATATCCCAAAATCACTTGCACAGTGTGATATATTTCCTGCAGTTGTGTACTTACAATATCCCAAAAGTTCCCAAAGATTTTTAATTTCAGAGAAATTCCAATTTTAAATAATGGATCATCCATGTTCACTTGCCGCCTTGTCAATAACGTAATATCCGTGTTATCTCGTGGACAACTGCGTTACGTCTAGCGGCACGCTCACACTGTTGTTGTTTCGTTCAAACATTATGGACCATGGCAAACAGACTTTGGGACAAAAGGAGGACTAAAACAAGGATCAATACCAGCGTGGTGTTTTCGAGATGCCGAGAGCTCCACGTCTGTGACAAACTTCGACTTGACAGAGATACTTTATTAGACAAATGAGCAAATGTACATAAAACTAATCAATGTTATATAGCTCAACATGATGAAATGTTAGAATATGATCAGTATGTTATTCTAATGATGATCTAGTTTACTGCTAGTCTCATACAGCCAACAAACTAACACATAGAATAACATTATAACTTTCAACACACTCAAATGCAGTTTAGTGATAGTGTAACATTAGCCCAAGTGAAACAAGGTTTCATTTGTCTAATAAACTGTCCTATGTGAGTAATTCAGCACTTGCGGGTAAGTTAGTTCGGTAGAATGAAATGTCCTTATTCCTTTATTATCTGCGGGACTCGCGTGTGGTGCTGATTGCTCCTGTCTGCCTTGCTGCTTTGAATCTCTATTTAATATCATTACTTGTTTATATTGCTAAATATAACTTACTCATCAACATATATTAGATATTGTCTAGATATTGTCTCTTGCACTTCGTGCCACATGTATAGTATAGCATTTTCTGTCAGCAATGAGGGATTTACATGTGATAAATGCAGGCAGAAAGTCAGGCTGAAGGAGAAGATTTCAGAACTAGAGACACGCATCCAAACTTTAATCGAGGATAGTAAGAGTGCAAGGGCTTTAGATACTACTTTGGATGCGACTTGCTTAGTGAACTCTGTACATTGTTCAGTTCCGGCTGTAGAGCCCGGGCAGCAGGGCAACTGGGTGACCGTAAGACGCTGTAGTCGCGGGACAAAACACAGCTCTTCCATTCCGATTACCATAACAAACAGATTCTCCTCACTCAGTGAAACACCCACTGAGAATCCTGTTGAAAGTGCCCTAGTTATTGGCGATTCTATTACAAGGATTGTGAAAATAGAGACACCAGCCACCATAGTCACATGTTTGCCGGGAGCCAGAGCGCCTGACATCAAAGCTAATTTAAAAGTGCTGGCTAATGCTAGCTTAAGATTATTATTCACGTCGGCACTAATGATGTTCGACTTTGCCAGTCGGAGATCACTAAAATTAACGCTAAAGAGGTGTGTGAACTCGCAAGTACGATAAGTACGATGAGAAGTGATGAGATAGTTAGTAGACTGTCCTCACTCAATGGCTGGCTGTGTGGTGTCCGCAAAATAATATAGGGTTCATAGACATTTGGAAAAGTTTTTGGGGCAGACCTGACCTGTTGAAAAGAGATGGTATTCATCCCTCCTGGGATGGTGCTGCTCTTCTCTCTAGTAATATGGCACATAGTCTTAGAGCTCAAACATGACAATCTGGGGTTCAGGTCAGGAAGCAGACAAACTGGCTAAACCGACCGTCTGCTAGCTGTCTCACGTCACTAAGGTCAGATAAATCCCATCACGTAGAGGCTCTTTCAACTAGATATCATCATATAGAGACTGCGTCTGTTCCCTGAATTAGGAAATACAAAAAACTCCCAAACCCATTTAAGGGTAAAAATGTACCCGATGTTAAACAAATAAAAAAATAGATATAATACAGATGAACAAATGATAAAGCTCGGTTAACTGAATATTCGATCCCTTCAAAAGCACTTATTGTTAATGATATGATTACAGATTATAACCTAGACATGTCGTGTCTGACAGAAACTGGCTAAAACCAGACAATTACATTACTTTAAATGAGTGCACCCCACAAGATTACTGTTATAAAAACAGAGGTGTTGCTGTAATCTATAGTAATATCTCCAGAATTACTCAGAAGTCTAGTTTCAAATATAATTATTTTGAAGTGTTGGTGCTTAATGTAACACTATCTAGTGTAAATTATAAATCGCGGTGGACATTTGTGCTGGCTACTGTATACAGGCCACCAGGGCACCATACAGAGTTAGTACTGGCTGCAGATAAAGTCCTAATTGTTGGTAATTTTAACATAGCCTACAGATAACGAAAAAGACGCATTGGGATTGGCATTTAGAGACATTCTGAACTCTACTGGAGTTAGACAACACGTGTCAGGACCTACTAATTGTCATAATCATACTTTAGATCTAATATTATCACATGGAATCAATGTTGATGCCGTTGAAATTCTGCAGCAGAGCGACGACATCTCAGATCATTATCTAGTCTCGTGTAAATTTCATTTAGCCAAGGCTGCAAAGCTGACTCCGTGTTACAAATACAGGTCCTTCTCAAAAAATTAGCATATTGTGATAAAGTTAATTATTTTCCATAATGTAATGATAAAAATTAAACTTTCATATATTTTAGATTCATTGCACACCAACTGAAATATTTCAGGTCTTTTATTGTTTTAATACTGATGATTTTGGCATACAGCTCATGAAAACCCAAAATTCCTATCTCAAAAAATTAGCATATTTCATCCGACCAATAAAAGAAGTTTTTAATACAAAAAAAGTCAACCCTCAAATAATTATGTTCAGTTATGCACTCAATACTTGGTCGGGAATCCTTTTGCAGAAATGACTGCTTCAATGCGGTATGGCATGGAGGCAATCGGCCTGTGGCACTGCTGAGGTGTTATGGAGGCCCAGGATGCTTCGATAGCGGCCTTAAGCTCATCCAGAGTTTTGGGTCTTGCGTCTCTCAACTTTCTCTTCACAATATCCCACAGATTCTCTATGGGGTTCAGGTCAGGAAAGTTGGCAGGCCAATTGAGCACAGTAATACCATGGTCAGTAAACCATTTACCAGTGGTTTAGGCACTGTGAGCAGGTGCCAGGTCGTGCTGAAAAATGAAATCAGATGGAAGCATGAAGTGCTCCAAAATCTCCTGATAGCTAGCTGCATTGACCCTGCCCTTGATAAAACACAGTGGACCAACACCAGCAGCTGACATGGCACCCCAGACCATCACTGACTGTGGGTACTTGACACTGGACTTCAGGCATTTTGGCATTTCCTTCTCCCCAGTCTTCCTCCAGACTCTGGCACCTTGATTTCCGAATGACATGCAAAATTTGCTTTTATCCGAAAAAAGTACTTTGGACCACTGAGCAACAGTCCAGTGCTGATTCTCTGTAGCCCAGGTCAGGCGCTTCTGCCGCTGTTTCTGGTTCAAAAGTGGCTTGACCTGGGGAATGCGGCACCTGTAGCCCATTTCCTGCACACGCCTGTGCACGGTGGCTCTGGATGTTTCTACTCCAGACTCAGTCCTCTGCTTCCGCAGGTCCCCAAGGTCTGGAATCGGTCCTTCTCCACAATCTTCCTCAGGGTCCGGTCACCTCTTCTCGTTGTGCAGCGTTTTTTGCCACACTTTTTCCTTCCCACAGACTTCCCACTGAGGTGCCTTGATACAGCACTCTGGGAACAGCCTATTTGTTCAGAAATTTCTTTCTGTGTCTTACCCTCTTGCTTGAGGGTGTCAATGATGGCCTTCTGGACAGCAGTCAGGTCGGCAGTCTTACCCATGATTGCGGTTTTGAGTAATGAAACAGGCTGGGAGTTTTTAAAAGCCTCAGGAATCTTTTGCAGGTGTTTAGAGTTAATTAGTTGATTCAGATGATTAGGTTAATAGCTCGTTTAGAGAACCTTTTCATGATATGCTAATTTTTTTAGATAGGAATTTTGGTTTTTCATGAGCTGTATGCCAAAATCATCAGTATTAAAACAATAAAAGACCTGAAATATTTCAGTTGGTGTGCAATGAATCTAAAATATATGAAAGTTTAATTTTTATCATTACATTATGGAAAATAATTAACTTTATCACAATATGCTAATTGTTTGAGAAGGACCTGTATGTTAGACCTATCACTTCTGCCACTAAAGAATGCTTTATAAATAATCTTCCTGATTTTTTAAAATAATGATCCAGTTTTATCATCTCAGCATCCCAGATAGCTTAGAAGCACTCGATACTGCGACAGAAACTTATGACTCTCTCTTTTCCAGCACTTTAGACACAGTTGCTCCTTTGCACTTAAAGAAGATTAAAGAAAATAGTCCAATGCCATGGTACAACGAGCACACTCAGGCCCTAAAGAGCAGCCAGAATAATGGAGCGCAACTGGAAGAAAACAAAACTAGACGTTTTTCGAATTTCGTGGAGAGCGAGCACGAGCACGTGGAGAGCGAGCACGGCTCTTTGCTCGATTGCTTTTGTCCGCCTCGCTGACTGCTGTGATCTGTGAGTTTGTTTGCGTCGTGGCTGTCTAAGCCTCGTATTAGCTTCGTATTTCCTTCTGTTTTTCCGTACTTCTCTCTTTATTCTGTTCTGAACCATCATTTAACTCATAATTACAACTCGGACTGTTGGCCAGACGCTCAAGCCATTATACGGCTGGAACCGCAAATACGGTTGGAACATTGGTTGTTGGTCGTAGAGCGAGACACCGCTTCACTGCTGTTCGCCCTGCGATCGACTGCTTTTGTCAGCCTCGTTGCCTGCTGTGAGTTTGTTTGTTTTCCCGTCTATCGTGCGTCTACATTACACCCATACCACTAAAAAGACGGTTTTTACCCAAGACTTGAGCCATAAATTAGTATAGTCGGCGTACTGAAATGTTTTTTTTTTCCCATCGCGTTCCCATTCATAAAAAACTCATGTGCTGTCGTCATGACAGCGATTCACAAAACAACGTCACTCACAGCTTTTAGCTCAAAAGTGTGCAGATTTGGAGAAATATTTATATATTCTCAGTTTACATCAGATTTCTATTAACAGGAATAATATTTTATTGAATTGAATAGAATGGTATACCATATGAAGCCATACTATAGTAGCCTATGATGTGAGATAGAAATTTAAGTCATTAAATTCAAGTTCACGAAAACTTTTCCCTCCGCCGCGACTGTCAGTCATTCTCCATTTAGCATCAAACAGCGCGTCGCGTTCGGTTACAGATGAAACTCTCTCCAAGATGATTCAATGTTAATATTATTAAGCTTGATCTGTAGATAAAGCTCTATGGTTTCGCATAAAATTACTATCTTGCTGGACTGTATTGCTGTAACTTAATCATGTTACTTTCTATCGTGTGTCTGTTAGATCACAACACTGGAGCACTATAATTGTTCTTCACGCGCACAGTAACTGAAATTTAAAACTATTAAAAGAAAAGGCTCAATAAACTATTGCATAGATAGATACTGTATAATACACTATGCATCATTATGTCTTTCCTTTGTGCTTTGAACTTATCAATGTGGACTCGACGCGCTGCGACTCTGTGTTGTTTCAAGCGCATCATTCTGCGCTCGGGATGCGCATAAGCGCTTTGTGTCGCACTGTATTGCAGCCTTTCATAATCATATAATACTTTTGCGCAATGAAAGATTCTTAATAGCCTTTTTTGTTCTGTCCTGTCTATCATATGTTGCTGCCTCATTAAACAGCTGTGATATACATTTAAAAAAATGTCTTAATTTTATAGTAGCCTAGACTATATATAAAATAATTGATCTTTCTGATTTTTATCTTGTTTTTCATTCATGTATTTTACAACAATACAAAGAGCAATGTGTAACGTTTTACCAGATTTAGTGCTACACTTATTGTCTCTTATTTGTTCCCCAGTAAATAATGTTTTTTTTCACTAAATGTTCAGATTTGATAAAATTATTGTACACTTGTGATTTTTCTAGACTAAATTTTACTGCTGAGTTATCCACTAATCTAGTTTATAATAGAATTTTTGTCATGATTGGTTATGATCATAGTTTTATTTGTTGTTTTTCTTTATAATGAAGTTGTCTGTATTAAGTAGATTGTGTTTAACACACAAAAGAGTGATTATCAGTTCAACACACACAGTTATAGAAATTCTATTTGATTTTTTTTTTAACTGCGCTGGTATACAAAACAATTCATCTAAAAATGCATCAGATTGATGCTTTAAAATATGAAATATATAAAATTTTCTTACGGGGGAGCATGCCCCCTGGACCCCCCTAGAGGGGTAATATCCTTCTCACCTTTTTCACCCCTGAACCGTTTTCATGCCTGATTATACATAAAATATTATATTTCCTGTCTGATTTTTTTTTTATCTGAAGCCAAATCAGATCACAGAAGGTAAAAAATGTATTTTTTATTAAATAAAGTCATAATCCGTGTCTTATTCCAAATTAGGATGTTATGGTATCAATCTGAATGGGAAAACCATCGAATTGTACTCAATGGCCTTTGTGCCCTGTCATATGGCCTTGGTGCCCCTAAAAAAAAGAAAAGGTGGAGGCCAAATGGCCTTGCCCCTAAAATTACATAATTCCCACCCTGATTGTATGGGTCAAAATGATCGATTTTTCTTTTATGGCAAAAATTATTAGGATATTAAGTAAAGATCATGTTCTATGAAGATATTTTGTAAATTTCCTACCGTAAATATATATATAAAAAAAATTGTGAGTGGATGCAGCAAAATCTCAAACATAAATGGACGACTTTAAAAGGCGATTTTCTCAATGTTTCGATTTATTTGCATCCTTAGATTCCAGATTTTCAAATAGTTGCATCGCAGCCAAATATCATAACAAACCATACATCAATGGAAGCTTATTTATTCAGCTTTCAGATGCTGTATAAATCTCAATTTAAAAAAATTGACCCTTGTGACTGGTTTAGTGGTCCATATATCATATACTTTAGCAAACAGAAGCTAACAGGAAGTGAAATGGTGTCAGATCTGTGGCTTCAGGCCAGAAGTCACATGAGTTTCTGTGAGTTTCACACACTTTCATCCACACAATGCAGTCGCTGTGTAAGCATAAAGCCCATAGGGTTCTAAGGCTATTCCAGCATGCTAATGTAAAACACGTTCACCTGTAGAGTGTGTTGAAGGCCTTCTCGCAGCCCTGCACGTCACACTCGAAGGGCTTCTCCTTGGTGTGCACGCGCACGTGTATCTTCAGGCTGTAGGACGTGAGGAAGGCTTTCCCGCAGCCCTGCTGGTTACACACAAACGTGTATTCGCCGCGGTGTGTCTTCTGGTGTGTGCGCAGGTTTCCCGCCGTGCTGTAGGTGCGCGTGCAGCCCTCGAACATGCACTGGTAGCGCTTCACCTTAGATCAGCACAAAACACACAACAGTTACACACAAACAGGCCTTACACACGATCCGCTTGCAAAACATTGTGACCCTGGATCACAAAACCAGTCACGAGTCGCACGGGTGTATTTGTGGCAATACTAAGCCAACAATACATCGTATGGGTCAAAATTATCGATTTTTATTTTATGCCAAAAATCATTAGGATATTAAGTAAAGATCATGTTTCATGAAGATATTTAGTAAATTTCCTACAGTACATATAAAAAAACATTTATATTTGTGAGTGAGTGCAGCAAAATCGTGGACGACTTTAAAGGCGATTTTCTCAATGTTTTCATTTTTTTGCACCCTCAGATTCCAGATTTTCAAGTAGTTTTATCTCTGCCAAATATTGTCCTATCCTAACAAACAATACATCAATGGAAAGCATATTTATTCAGATGATGTATAAATCTCTCAATTTCAAAAAATGTACCCATGTGACTGGTTTTGTAGTCCAGGGTCACGTATGCGTTACTGGCGTATTTTTTTCAGCTTTGATCACAGGAATAAATTACACTTTACTATATATTCACATAGAAAACAGATGTTTTACGTTGTAATAATATTTCACTGTTTTTACTGTATACAGCCTTGGTGAGCAGAACAGTGACTTAAAAGAACAAAACAAAATCAGTTAAATGCAAAAGTAAATCATAAAATATTAAAATAAAGACATAATGGAGAGTAAGATCAAAATCCAATCAAAAGTCATAATTAATTATCAAGTATAATATCAAGTAATTATTTTTAACATTCTGTGAAAAGAATATCAGCATAAAGCTGCTTATGTCATGACAAAGGATCAATAAAATGTGTTTGGGAAACACTGAACACTATTCCGAGCCGTTGACGTGTGTGTGTGTGTGTGTGTGTGTGTGTGTGTGTGTGTGTGTGTGTGTGTGTCAGAAAACAGCCACACAGAAACAGGCATTATGCCCGTTACACACATGATCCGCTTGCATTACATATGCAGTACTGGGATAATTGTTTCTGTGCCTGTGTTAAAGTGAGCGCGCAAATGGTCAAAATAAACACGGATTGACATGTAAATGTAGTCATCTCAACATAAAAGCATTTATTTAAAGTATACTACTATTTTTCTCATTACTTTAAGCGAAACACCAGAAAAACATGTTTCTGAACTCCTGAAACGCCTAAATTGTATCTTGAGTTTCTTCCGGGAACGAACACGTCACAATATTCCTCATTTAATTAATCCATACACAGAATAAAGGGGCTGGGCCTGGATAAGTTAGTTAGTAGTGTGTTGAAACGAAGCGGGAAACTTCCTGTCTCTCTCTTAAATTCAACAATGAAGAGACTTAAACTGCAGTTCCTCCACTGGCCACTAGAGACCGGCTGCAGAAGAGACTCAATCCCATAGACCCGCATTTTAAAATGCCCAACTTTACAGCAGAAAAACACATGTTTACAGCCTGGTGCAAAAAGTGGTTTTGGTCTATATAGCTAATTTAGCTCTTTATGACGATTGTGAGGGGGGTGAATTTTTTTTATAACTCATCCGTGTAAATTATATTAAGCTGTAAAGTTCTGCATAATTAAGGGCGTGGCCACTTGAGTGACAGGTGGATTGCTGCTGATGTCACTACTAGCCGTTTGTCTGCTGTCTGTTAGCGTCACATCACCTCAGCTAATCCGCCTCGCTGACAATTTTCGTTTATCCGGGAGTGACGCTGCCAAGATGGCGACGACAGGCTCCGCCCACTTTGGGCTTCAAAAATGCTCTTCAGAAACAAAACGAACATATTTTATATGGTCTATGGTTAAAACTGGCGGTTATGGTAAGTGGCGAGACATTTTACCAAACACACTCGAAGCGCTCGACCAATCACAACACACTGCTCCAGCCGACCAATCAGAGCACAGTGTGCTTTTCAGAAGGAGGGGCTTCATAGAGACAGGAAGTAAACAGAGCATTACTGACAGACTGAGAAGAGAGGAGCCGCAACAATGGAGAATATGAGGAAAATAATCAACATTCAAGCATGAAAACCTTGTAAGACTGGAAGAACTGGTTGATGGAATCAACCTCACCACAGGTCTATAAGACAAAGGACCTTGCTTGCACATTAACATTTGAACATCACACACACACCCGCACCCCCCTTCCTCTGTGCACCTTATCTACATTTCTCTTCCCCATTCTTCATCCTGGAAGAGATCTCCCAAACTCACACAAGAATCTAAATGGTTTAATGTGAATGATTATCATCGAATTTTATACATGTTTGATATTATTTGAAATGTCTCGGTGCGACTGGTACAAAGGTCTTATTCCCCAAGAAATAAACCAAAAGTTAATAAAGTTCTTAGG